>VZRN01005529.1:1150697-1186466 GCA_013397935.1 Dasyornis broadbenti
GAGGGGAGAGGAGAGGAGAGGAGAGGAGAGGAGAGGAGGGGAGGGGAGAAGAAATGAAAGAACCCCCCTGCTAAAGTTAATTGTCTTTCTGTTCTTTCCACCTTGCATCAGCCCAATTTTAACTGGGAAAAGTCATTCTGGCTAATTTACATTAATACAGCTCTATGGAAAAATAACTTATATAGCAAATTGGATTTTTAAAAAAAATTTGTTTTGTTCCCCTGGTTTATTATGGAAATATTTAAAATAAAAGGATACCTGCAGAGTAAATTGCTATGAAAAACACATGGAAAAGAGTCTTGATTTTTCTCAGTTTTTTTGCTGTCAGATAAATTCCAAACATTTAATGTTAGGCAGGAGTAGACACTCCTTAATTGCAGGACAGAAAACATTGAAATACCTGCTGCAACTCTATCATGTCTGGCTAACCCCCTGTTATTATAAAGGCAGAAAATGTTCTAAGGTTTGTGATAAACTTAGCTTTTTGCCTGCACTTGTATGTTTTTCATAACAGCTTTCAGAAAAGCTGCATAAATCCACACTTATATGTTGTTTTGAAAAGAAGTCCAATGCAAGATCCTACTGTGTGTAAGTGTAGTGGTGTAAAAGCACTCAAAAGAGTGTCCATACGCAGCATCATGTGTACACTCAGCATTACAATTCGCATTTTAATAAACACATTAAGGAGGTTCAATTGTTGTTGGACCCAGGTAACATCTATTTTCTCATTGAGATGGTGAAGAAAAACAATATGTTTTGCCCTAAATTGTCAGTCAGTAGATGAGTTCAGTCTGCCTCTTCTCAGTGCCTTTTATATTAATAGGTAAGATTACCCGCACAGACTTTATTTAAAATGTGCTCTGTTTATAGTCCCCATTTGTACATCTTGCTGGAGCTAACATTTTCATAATGATGAGGAACAGCTGGCCACAAACTGTTGTTTCTCATTAAAAAGACATGTTTCCTGAGCTTTTGGGGATTCTTTATACTAAAGCAATACATACTACTGACATTTTGCCCTTTTCATTTTCCTTTAGCTCTTCACTTGTGAGATATCTAGGGTTCAGGATTCTAAAAGAATATCTGAAGTGCTTTTGAGAGAGAACCAAGGAGAAACTTAGTTTGGGTCATTAAAGATTCCAGTGAACTCTGAACAACAACAAATGTGGCCTGGACAGATTGCAGCTTGTAAGGTGTACAGTTATCTATTTAATAATGTATTTTCAACAAGGTAATCTCCCCTTAAAAAGTTACGGTACTATGTTACTGAACCTATGATGACCACTCTATTCTGCTGCAAGAATAGCTTCACCCAGATGTGGATATAATTTCTTCATAATGATTTCAACTAAGAGAAGATAAATAATGAGTATTGTACTAGTTACATCAGAAGCTTGTTTTTCATTTATACAGTTCAGCAGTCATAGGAGGTCCACCTGAAGAATCATTAGTTTTGGTTTTATTGGTTAAAAGATTTGATGCTGTGATGTAAAAGCTTTTGTGCTCACCAACTTAGTCTAAAGTTGACTGGTTTTAGTATTTTGTCACTTTAAAAACAAGTGGGTCTAAACTTGAAAGCATGTTTTATGATTTGAAGGGTTAAACATTGTGGAGGGCTTTTCTAGTTTCCTTTCAACACCTGATTGGAATCAATGGCCAATTAACAGATTTTATGGTGCTGTTGGACCAAAAGTCCAACTGAAGTCTGCTACAAATTCAGAGGCCACCTTCTCCTGTGCTTGGAACTGCTGCAAATTTTGGGGTCAGGCGTTAAATGTTCCAAAAGCTTGTGACCATTTATTTTGTTATAAGTCTCTGTGAAAGGGACTAAGGTTCTATGTGGACAGTCAATGTTCATGTAGCACTGGGATGCACCCACAGAAATACATACTTCTGTGACTAACTGGAAGTAGTGCAAGTGTTTTGTAGTAGTATTTTGTGTAGGAAAATGTATGTTTCCCAATATAAATTTTAGAGACTGAATAAACAAAAGACATGCTTAAATTATATTTCCAGCTGTAATGAACCAGACATTTTGCACAAATTGTAGCTGTGCATGGAATCAAACCATGCAGTGTACAGAATGTATTTTAAAATAGGTAAAGATTAACCAGCATACATCTACAAAGGAGAGAACCTTTCCATGTTATACATAACTTAAGCAGGACTTGGGCACAGTGCCTGCAGACTGAAGTCATTGCCTGATGCAAATAATATGAATGGTAATACATAATTCAAAGAAAATTAAAGATATGGAAGAAAAAGCAAAAAAGAGGTAGGAAATGCTACTTGCAATATATGCTGTTCAAAGCTGCAAGGATTGGAGATTTAGTCAGAATTCTTCCCAATATTCCCTCTGCAATCATCAGTTTCTGTAAGACACTTCAGTCAAGGCTGTGACTTACTCTCACTGCAATACGACAAAACACATTCTAATTTATTACCATTTTCTAATCCAATATATGAACGCATTCAACTGGATGCCCAAAAATGTGAGATATATATGTACATAGTAATTAAATTAAATATATAAATTTTTTTAATTGTGTTTAAGGAGGAGCAAAATTGAATAAGTAACAAAATATTCCATAAAGATTTGTACTCTTGGTATATATATTTCTTTTGTATTCATCCCATTTGGCTTTCATTTAGCTTCCAACTCAAATTTGGTAAACCCTGAAATTCAAAGCTACAGCATTATCTTTGCTAGTTTTCTGAAAAAGCCCAAACAAAACAAATAGATATTTGAGTTGGTGTGTCATCATCTGAATAAATCTTTGGGATGCCATGAAGAGAACATACTTGAGATATGTGAAGGATCTAGAGCACATGTCATACGAAGAGCATCTGAGGGATCTGGAGTTGTTAAGCCTGGAGAAAAGGAGGCTCAGGGGAAACCTTATCACTCTCTACAACTACCTGAAGGGAGATTGTAGCAAGGTGGGAGTCAGTTTCTTCTCCCATATAACAAATGACAAGATGAGAGGAAATGTCTTCAAGTTGCCCAAATGGAAGGGTTAGATAGATACTAGGAAAAATTTCTTCACTGAAAAGATTGTCAAGAGTTGGAATAGTCTGCCAAGGGAGTCATCATCCCTGGAGGCATTCAAAATGCATGTAGCTGTGGCACATCTGTAGAGAGTCAGGGATATTTCTGCTCGGAAAGAAAATACTGAATCTGTAGCTTGTAATAAATAAGTTTCTCAGTGTGTATTTACAAAAGGTTATAAAGCATAAAAAAGAAAAAGAGTATCATTATTCCCCCCTTCCCTTCTTCCAGTCAGGACATGGGAGAAAAAAGGGCTAACAAGGACAGAGCAGTAAGAGGTACTTCATGCTGGAAGAGGTACCTCCCAGAAGGGGCTGTGATCTGTGGATAACCCATGCAGAAGAAGCTGCTTTCTTGAAGGGCCTGTGGCTTGTGGAAAACCATGCCAGAGCAAAGGAGATTATTTGGAAGGGGCAGTGGAAGAAAAGAGTGAGAAACAAAGAGAGGCTGAAGGAAACCCCTACACCCTCACCCCACATCCTGAGGTACATATGGCCTCCCCAAAGGGACTGAATGTAGCCTGTGGCCGTAACACGGAGGATGTTACGTGTTAAGTGGGGAGGAGAGTAGGCGTCTGTAGTGAAACTGAGCCTGGGAAATGGGGAAGAAAGGTGTTTTCCCCAAGTGTTTAAATGTTTGCTGTTTTGTTTCCCAATACCCAAGCAAGTAACTAAATGTTTCAAATTAAGTCAAATTCTCCAAGTCTGTTCTGCATGTAACAATAGTTGGTCAGTGATTTCCCCGTATTTTTTTTTTCCAAACACATGATTTTTCTCTCTGTTGTTACTCTTATTTTCTCTTCTGCCCCTCTTGGGGGAGGGGAAGGGTTAAGTAGCCATGTGGGTGCTTGGCTACTAGCTGGAACCAAGTCACCACAGCCATCCCAGGATCCAAAATTTCTAACTCTGGTCTTGCTATTTTCTGTTGTAGTTTTATCTGTTAGGGACAATATAGCAAAATATTTTCATTTTCACTTGTTTGAAGTAGCTAGGGAGGTTCACTTTTGTCATTAAAACATTGCAAATTTTCTGTACACACTTGGATCTTGATTCACTGCAGTTATAAGAGCAAAGGGAGACATTTTTTTCAGGTACACTAATTCAGGTACATTAGCTCGGTTGCCAAGACATGATTGTAGACATTCAGGAGAGATAAGACTTAGGTCTAAAACTCTAAAATCTAATGTGTTACATAATCTTGAAATAGAATTCAGCTTCTGAAATATGCATATGCTATATATTATGCTTACTTCTGGAACCTTGACTAGGTTTTTTGCTGTGTTCCCTTCTGTTGCAAATGATGTATTTCAGATTCAGTAACAGAAAACAACCAACTTTGCTATTTTTCTCTGTAGACTAGAGAGCTTTGCCCTTTTTATCTGAATCTGCAGGGAACTTTCAGAAATGCTGTGCTTTTTTCATGTGGGTATTGTTTTTAATAATGGCAGAATGAAGGCTGAGGGAGAGGCAATTTTTATGGAATCAGAATGTGACTTGCACATCTTATACAAAATAGCTCTGTATTAAAATGTTTCAATCATCTTTGTTTTCCTGACTTCTTTTGTAATTTGGATTATCGAAATACAGATGCCTCAGACTTGCTCATAAGAATTCTAAACAAATAATGCCACAAGATCATAGAAATTTTTTCACTGAATTTAACGTCTTTAAATGTCTCTATTATTTCTATTTTTATATTGTCCTTTCCCTTATGTTCTCACCATTCAAGCACTTCACTATGACAATGTAGCATTGTTGTCATAATGATCACTGAATTGGAAGGCAAGTCAAAAAACACTGCCCAAGAATGAATGACTATTAATAGTACATACTCCTTAATTGTTATACATTAATTTTATACCTCTTTGCTCATCCTTTTTCCTACCTTTCAGGCTGTTAGTTCTTTAAGCTTTGGCATAGGTATATGGTGACTGGAAACAGTCTTCATTTAGGTTTACATCTAGCACTAGCCAAGATGGTACAAACTGGCATGGAAATAACTTGTGATCAATTTTAAGCAGTACTTGACCCTGTACCTCAAATTTTCAAATGTTTTTTACAGAACTTGTAAACATGTCTTTATAGTAGGTCAAGCTGAAACAAAACAAAATTGCTACTTCAAGTGAGAGAAGAGAACTTTTTGGTGGTAAGCATTACATGGAAAACCAGACATAATCATTGCAATAAATTAACAATATTTTAGCAGTCTTCTGTTCTATTTGCTAGACAAGCACTTTTTAAATATATAATGACAGGAAAAGAAGGGGAACACTAAGAAGACTTCTCCTCTTAGTGTGTAATATGTGAAGTTAGAAACATCTGTTTACCATGAAATTCCAGGTATGCACACATAGGGGAATAAATGTCATGTACCATGGGCTTATATTTGTCTTGTATTTGACCATAACACTTTGTGTTATACATTTACGTAATTTTGAATATGGGAGTAACTTCATACTGTTGGAATTGCTCTTGGACTCAGAAAGAATGTACACTTGAGTATGTAGATGTTCACTTAAGAACTGACATGAGGTGGCTGAATCTTAGCAGGTTAATTTGGGAAACAAAACATTTACATCTTCTTCGACTGTGTCATAAATACATACACCTTAAGAATGAATAGAATACTGCCTGTGCGTCTTCATTTTAGTTTCTTGACCAATGAATGTTTCTATTGTACCATAAAGTTATGTGTATTGGAGAGATCTGAGTTCCTTCTGGGGTACTGGGAGATGTTAAGAAGTTAGTTGTTAGGTAGTTGGTCAAAATGGAGGCAAGGGTGGCAGGGCTGAATGGAAGGAAGCAATGCTAGAAGTCCTTGGGCAAGTCAGTCCAGGGTTTGAGACAATTTCTATTACCATTAGCCAGGATGACAGTCAGTTTGGCTATTTTGGTAAAAATATCAGAATGTTTTTTCCATCCAGGTCATTGTTGTCAGGAAGGTCTCTAATTATTTGAGAAGTTTTCAATGTGTACTCTGGCATTGGCATCAGGCATTTGGAATTGTTTTATGAATTTCCTGTTGAAGTCCTATAAAAACCAGAGTTAAACAAGGTTAATTGTTAGCTGTTCTATTTAGCAAAACTACTTGTGATTTAGGGGCTACATAAAATCTTTAGATTCTTCATTAATTTGGCATTCAAACTGCTGTAATCATCTTTTACCACAAAACTTTTTGTGGTAATTCTAATTTGCTTGCACAGTCACTTCAGCTATTCTTAACACAAATACATTAAGCAGCTTGGAAGATAAGAGGCATTTTTGTCATGAATAAGTCAAGTCATTAAATCAACATCAGGTTAGCAAGGAAGGTGTGATGTCTGTGATGACATTAAGGTGAGAAGGAAAGTAATGATAATCTCAACAGTGACTGTGTAAACAATTCATGTTTTATACTGTACTTAGGAAACCAATACAAATTTAATGTTATCAGTGATAAAAGTGGAAACAAATGCAAATAATAAAAAAGTCAGATGTACTTCAATAGAAAGAGAAAATGAATGCTGAAGCAGAGATGTGTGAACTGCAAGAATCTCATGCCCTTTTCAGTAAAGATTAATATTATTTTCTTTCAACAGAGCTCTCTAGAATAACTCCAAATATTTTATGAGGTAACTCTCAACAGATTTCTTTGCAGATTTCCACACAACAAGGAATTTGAGAATTTTAAGGTGAAATGTTGTAGATCAATGACTAGAAGAGTGGCCCTAGTTTACCGATTTTTTGAGTTTATCCCCACCACTACCAAAACCTGGCCATGGAAACCCAATATGGTAGTAAATGGCATTGAGAATCTTTTTCTCGTTGAGTGTTTAATAGTGCACATAAAGTAGACAAGGGACAAGAGGTAAGGCATTCCACAGAATGGCTGAGTTGTCAGGCAACTTGGATTCAACTCTCTTCTAATTTGTAGGAAAACTTCTGTCATAACCCAAATAAATGCCTTAACAACTATCAAGACAATATGATCTTGTTTCCTTAAACTGTTCATGCTTTACAATTTGTGTGACAAAAATATAATTACCCAAAATACATCCAAAGCTAAGAGAAATACTTAGCCCAAATGGTAAAAATACAGTATTTGAATCTAATTATTTGGAAACTTGCTGGTAAGTAGATTTCATTTTTCACTGTAACTTTGCTTGGGTTTTTGTCACAACTAATGTGGGCTGTTGGTCCTTTATTAAAAGTCTTTCTCTCTGATCATATCTTTCTTGTCTTGGGCAGTTTGGACATCAAGAAAAAGATCTCAAGATGACTTACTCAATAGCAGCATAGCTGTTGAGATGAAATCTTCACCTGTGGGATTAGTAACATCACTGAAATCTCCCAGAGTAGATGTTCTGTGCA
The DNA here is from genome assembly GCA_013397935.1 of Dasyornis broadbenti. Lineage (NCBI taxonomy): Eukaryota > Metazoa > Chordata > Aves > Passeriformes > Dasyornithidae > Dasyornis > Dasyornis broadbenti. The sequence continues at coordinate 1,158,096 of VZRN01005529.1, forward strand.
GTTGTAATGTCAGGGTTTGGATGCTGGCAATCTTAAGTGACATTGATACAATTATTCTATTGCAGATTCTCCTAATACAGGCATGCCTTAAATGTGTCAAATCAGTCAGTGCTTTCTGTAGCTTGAAAAGACAGGCTTGGGAAATGATGACTTGAGAAAGGAAAAGCAATCATTTGCCAAGCCTTAATGGCTATTCTGGTGGCCCAGATCAAGGTGACAAAGTAAATGTTCTGAGAACAAGCCTCTACCTGAAGTTGAAGGTAAAAGTAAATGTTCTGAAGCAATAATTTTGCACTTAATAGTCAGCTCATTCTATAGTCTTTCATGCTAAGATGAAGTGTGGTATTTTTTTTTTAAAATAAGATCTGAATATTAGGTCCACACTATTCAGAGCTTGAGGACTTGTCATTTGAAGTAGATTTGATTGATCTACCCAAAACAAATATGCTTTTCTGGCAAAGTGCTAATAAACGCATTCTGGCAGTCACAGAGTGCTTCTTTCAAGATCTTACTGTTTGTTTTTTGAAGTGATGAAATTTATAGGGACCTATTATAAGGTTCTAATTGAATTTCACAGAAGTAGCCCTGGTGTGACCCAAAATGGAGAAAAAAAAAATCCTCAAAGCTAGTCTCTGTGGAATCAATGATTAAAAACACTAAATGGGAAAGAGAGGTCCAAGCTAGAAATAATCGTGAGACTTAATGAAGACTTTTGAGAGAAGTTAAGGTTGATAATTTCCAAAGATATAAGGTAGATGAAAAGATTCACAGCAGAAAAGTGTTTATGAAAACACCTTTTAAGAAACCTTGGGTAATAACAAAGCTGCTTTAAAGCTTCCTATTAAAGTGAAGACTGGGTGAATTAGGTAATTTTGCCTCCTGCAGCCTTAATGCTTAGCTTTTTGCTTAGCTCTTATTGCAAGGTTTAGCTGACTTTGAAGAACTTTAACAATCATTGTCACAAGGCCTTTTACAAAGATGGTGACTAAAGAACTACATAAATCCTGTTTTCAATAACTTTAAATGTGAGGTAACAAACTCTCCTGGTTGTGTCAAAGCAATCTATAAATCACAAGGTAGCTTTGTGATCAACCTAGATAAAAGACATGAAAGTTATATGAAGACTTTTCCCAGTTTTTTGGAGACCGCTCATTTTGGTTTCCGGTTCATGATACAACCATGGCTGTATTTTGAGTTCATACTTTGATAAGATGTGAACATAGGATAAATTTGTCCTCCTCCATCTTACCTTTTTTGGATACATGAAGAGTCAGCATAACTGACTGTAACAGCTCAAAAAATAGGTGAGAGAGAAAAGTTCATTGCCACACTTAGTAAAGATTTTACCTTTACATTGGAATGTGAAAGCATTTGCAGGTAAGAGGAAGTCAGTGCTGAAATCTGGAATGTTTATTAGTTACTGGAATAATGATGGTATCTGGGAGTCACAGCCTCCAGTCAGGTTGGACTATACCAGATGTTGGACAATGAGCAAACTGCCTAAATTGTGCATTCCTTGCGACTCGTACAAAAGCCTGTAATGCCTCAGATACAATTTCAATATACAAAACGTTTTATTCCCGCTCTTCCTTTTTGGTTAATAAAGAGGGCACAGAGGAAAGTACTTCTTTGTGCCTAGCACTAACTGAAATAGGAGATATTATAGAGAATTAGCTGACTGCAAAGCTGAATAGCATGATTAATGTAACCTGGGAAAACAGGTAAAGAACAAGATGAGAGATTACAGGCATTGGTTGCCACTTTTCACCCAGTTGACTGATGAGGTACCATTGAGGCTGATTGGCAGGAACATGAGCAGGTATAATTTTCACCAGTGTACTTAAACATTGTATAGACATGAGCTCGTTTGTGTCCCGTCAGTTCACGGTATGGCTAAAGCTAGCATCATCTTAGGGCCTGTGCTCTTCAACATCTTCATAAACCACTTGGATGCAGGACTGGAAGGGATTTTCAAGGGAGGAGTTGTTCACTCCCTTGAGGGCAGAGAGGTCTGGTAGAGAGAAGTCGACAAATTACAGGAATGAGCAATCACCACCTGTATCAAGTTTAATACAGACAAGTGTCAGATTCTGCGCCTGGGATGGGACAACCCTGGGTGTACAGACAGACTGGGAATAGAGGATGGAGAGAAGTGCCAAGGGAAGGGACCTGGGTGTCCTGGACAATGACAAGTTGAACATGAGTCAGCAGTGTCCTGGCAGCCAGGAGGGCCAACTGTTTTCTGGGGGGCATCAGGCACAGCATCACCAGCCAGGCAAGGGAAGGGATTTTCCTGCTCTGCCCTGCACTGGGGCAGCCTCACTGCAGGTGCTGGGGGCAGTTTTGGGCACCACAATATAAGAAAGATGTAAAGCTATAGAGAGTTAGAGAGTTACAAAAATGGTGAAGGGCCTGGAGGGGAAGCTGTTTGAGGAGCAGCTGAGGTCACTGGGTCTGTTCCACCTGCAGAGGAAGAGACTGAGGGAGGACCTCGTAGCACTCTACAACTTCCTTACAAGAAGAAGCAGAGGGGCAGACACTGATCTCTTCTCTGTGGTGACCACTGAGAGGACCTGAGGGAATGGCCTGAAGTTATGACAGGGGAGGTTTAGGTTGGATATCAGGAAAAGGTTCTTCACCCAGAGGGTGCTTGGGCACTGGAATGGGCTCTCCAGGGAGGTGGTCACAGAATCAAGCCTGAAAGAGTTCAAGAAGTGTGGACAATACTCTCAGCCCCATGGTGTAATTCTTGGGGATGGTCCTGTGCAGGGCCAGGAGTTGGACTCGATGATCCTTGTGGGTCCCTTCCAGCTCAGGATATTCTATGATCAGCTGTCTAAGACAAATATATTAAACAATTATCAGCATAACCTTCCTGTAGGTCTCAGGTCAACTGCACATTTTTGGTGCAGTCTTTACAACTGTCATTCAGTCCTCAACTTAAGGGTTCAGCAGCTGCAGTACTCTGTTTTTAAGTCTGCCTCTTAAATTATCTGGTTATTCCTACTGGTATAGAGATGATGTCTGACTTTCTGAGCTACAAAGAGAGATGTATGTTCTTTTAACTCTGCAGGCTTTTCCTGGTGGTTTCTGACAGTAGATTGAGAAATTCAGTTTTCATCTGCAACATCCTCACATTCTTGGGCCATAAAATAGAACTTGCTGATTTGAAAAACGGGTTTTGAATTTTGTTCTCAAGATTGGCAAAGGAAATAGCATATGTATGCCGACCTTTGTGACAGCCTGTGAAGCCTCTCCATTTGAGCTGATGTCTGAGAAAAGCTATGATGAAGAGATGGCACAAGAATAGATTGTGAGTCTGGCAAAATAAGCTTTGTGGATGAGAAAGTGGAAAAAGTGTTTTTGATGTCCATTCATTTGCTTTTTGTGCTTGTTAGGCTTCAGTCTAATTACTTTGTCAATGGCAACTAGACCCTAGGACCTTCATCTTAATGTTTTGTAGGCTGACATAAATAAAATAAATAACAACACCATTTTGTTAATGCTGAATTCTCCAGTATTCTCTCAAGCTTTTTCATATCTCCAAGTTTCTACTTCAGCAACCACAGATTATCACCACCTATCATCTTAGTTTGCATCACACTATTGAAGCCACATAACTGGGGGAGGCTAGAGGGGTAACCTCACTGTACTTTCAGCATCCCTCACCTCCATTTTACAACCTTATGCAGTTGTAAAATACAACTCTGTCACTCTTTGCCTGTCAGTGCAGCATCAGTGCAACTAAACATCCGACTGGATAAAAATATTCATGATTTAAATGATTTAAATGTTTGGATTATTTAAATTTTGACCTATTTCTGTATGTTTTGCAGCAGGTTTGCAGGAATCCTATAGTATTTTGAAGGCAAACCTGGTCTGCTGTTTGTGTGTGTGTTTTAGGAGATGGCACTATAAATCACAATCCAGTGTGGCTGAATTGAGATGCATGTATATTGTGGGTATAGCTATGCTTCCATTATTCACACAGTAAAGCTAAAAGCTCTCTTTAGAAATTTAGTAGTCTCATAAGCCAAGAAAGTAAATCTGATTTGAATTAATTAGTGAAAGACTAAATTAATTTAAATACATTTTGACACTAAGAAAGTAGGCTAATTGATGGACAATTTTCTCTGTATATCTTGTTTCATGTCAGTTAGATACCCATTGCTAATAATATATTACTTTTATATTTATTATTGATGCAATTTTGAGGATATTGTGATAGAAACTGAATTTTCTGAGTGGATTGAATAATAAAAAGGGTCCTTGCAGAAGTCAATTGATTCTTACTGTACAATAAATGCCTGTTAACTGAAGTGCAAATTAAATACTTATTTTCAGCACATCATATAAGGCATTAAGTATATTAAAAAAATTATATTATCGACTCACAATGTGGAGCCCAAAATAGGCAGCTTCAGAGCATGTTAAATATCCTTAGCAACCTGCTAGAATATGACATGGGAAACAGTTTACACTTGAGCAATTATCTCATAAGAGCCAAACACAGTGAGCTTATTGCAGTATGTATACACAGATAGTGTATATATAATTGAGAGTGTGCACAGACCCACAGAAAGGCACAGTATATGTCTGCTTCTATATGTACATAATAAAACAAAAGTTCATAATATGTATCAAAATTCAGTAAAGATTAGAGATGCCAGGATTTGAATAAAGAATTGTTTAGTTTATGGTGATGTAGCTTTACTATAACTTCTATGGAAATATACTGAAATGCAGCTGAAGTAATCCAGTGGCAAATTAAGACAAAGCATTACTGATGATTGGGATTTACTGCATACCACTCATTTAATGCAAATAAAAAATAAACGGACTTCTGTATCCAAGCATTTATTCAGCTTGTTTTGGTTGTCTTTTACACTCTAAGAATATGTTCTTTGGCACATTGTGAGAAAGGATGTATGCCTTCCTTCTGATGTGTTGAGAATGAAGCGAAAAGTGTATCTGCTATCTGTATTTCTCAGGTAGTAAGAGACTATACAGATGAGGGAGTTGAATGAAAGCTCTTCTAGGTCCCCCAGATTACATGATCTGCTATTTAAGGAAAGCTTTCAGAGTAGACTGACATCTTTGATTATCCAGCTTTTTGAGCCAAGCCAAGTTCTTGGCTGGCATAAATCAGCTTAGATCCTCTGAAACAGTGCAGTACTGACTTTCACAGCTGCAGATATGGACCTGTGAGGTCCTTCGGTTTTTTGTTTGTTTAATTTATTTCCAATTCTTAATTTAAGTGAAAAAAATTACACTTTTTGTTGCCCCATTTGTCTGTCTGGTTCTTTGTCTCCAAAGAAATGAAAATAAGATCTTTTAGCAGAAATAAGTTAATCATAACTAAATGTGATGCTACTCACTTTGCTTCTACAATATTTGACATACTTCATTGAAAAAGTGGAAATGACAGGCATTTCTTAAGAAATAATCAGAGGAATTCTGAATGGGTAATTATATTTATAGGAGATAACGTCCTTTTATAAAAAATTGTTAGGCGATCTGATCATGTTAGCTGCCAAAAATCCACAGGGAAGTCCTTTCACTCCATCTGTGCAGCCAGAAAGATGAGAATTGGCACGGGAGCTGTTAGTCTGGCTCAACATCACTTTATACTGAGACAAACCTCTTGTGATTATTGAAGAAGGTTTGAGAATAACTGGATGGGAAACTATTTTGTGTTCCCAGTTACAATTTAAAGACATAAGGAAATGTAGTCACACTTGGCTGAGAATTTTAAAACCTGGAAATAACAAACTGAAATAAAATTACAGCAGTCCGCTAAGCAAAGCTAAAAAAAGTGGCCCTAATTTATTTCTTTTTGAATAGAAACATATTCATCTACAACTGACAGTAGCGGTAGGCATTAATTACCAACACTTTTCTCTTCCAAATTACGTATCTCTTTTTCATTAAATGTCCAAAATCTTCCAAACAAAAAATCAGATGAAGAAATCTTTCATTATGTCCTGGTGTCAGCTAAGATAGAGTTAATTATCTTCCAGTAGCTGGTAAAAGCTGGTATAATTTTCTTCCGGCTGCTGCGTTCCCTGGATTTAGTGTGAGGGAAATATCGACAACACACTGATGTTTTAGTTGTTGCTAAAACCGTGCTTACCGTCAGTCAGGGACTTTTCAATCTCCCCTGCTCTGCCACAGAGGAGGTGCACAAGAAGCTGTGAGGTGGCGTAGCCAGGACAGTTGACTCAAACATCCAAAGGGATATTCCGTATCACAGAACATCATAAGTAGTGTATAAACTGGGAGGAGATTGCCAGGAGGGACTAATTGCTGCTCTGGGACAGACTGGGCATTGGCCAGCTGGTGGTGAACAGTTGTATTGTTAGTCACCTGTCTTCCTTGGGATTTATTTCTCTGTGTTGCTTCCTTTTTCATTACAATTACTATTATTGTTACTATAATATTATTTCACTTTGTTTCAATTATTAAACTGTTCTTATCCTAACCCACGGGTTCGCTTTCTCTGATTCTCCTTCTCATCCACCACAGGCAGGATGGGGGAGTGAGTGAGTGGCTGTATGGTACTTAGTTGTTGTCTGGGGTTAAACCACAACATATTATTGTTTAAATTCAAGATTTTCTCTAATTTCCATGTAGTAGTGAGATGTAGATTGACAAGCTTGAATGAGGCAGAATGCAGACCAAGGAGCAAGGCTCTATTACCATTTATTTAGAGGGTATTCCCAGTACTTGAGATGAGGAATATCTACTTTTTATTCAGGAAAATATAGATATTTCATGTGACACAATACAGAACAGCTAGGGGAGTGGCAATTAAAGGATTACATCTTGAGAATAATAAATATTTAGCCTTCTAGAAAATATTGCTTTAGAACATGGAACTTGTTGCACTAACAACTCTCTAATGCATAACATTTGTTTGAAATTTCTTTTCCAGTATTGAACCTGATCTCACAGATTGCATATACCCTGCCTACATTGTTGTGTTTTCCTGACCTAAATAAAATTTTTATTTTATTTTCTGGGAAAATTTTCCTAAGGAATAATATTTCTTCTTCCTGGTTTCTGTGTACATTAGCATCAGCCTTTGGAATTCTCTAGTTTAATGCCATACAGTATTTTCTGGATGAATGTTGCAATAATTGCATCTTTCTTTGTATTTGCATTAACATTCTTTCACCTTGTGGAAAAGTCATCTGTAAGGAAGAGAATATGACCATGTATTCCCTTTGCCATTTCTGATTCAGAAAAAATCAAATGAAATATTATTATTCTAAGGCCATAAAAAAGAAAGTGCAGTTTGAGTATTAGTTGTGGGTTTAACAGCAGCTAATCACACCCATGAGGTTATCAGCTTCTGGGTGATCCTACTTAAATCACTTTTGATACCACAGCAGGCCTTATGAAGCATACACTGTCTAGCTTTGCCAGTGAGAATTATTATTCAGAGCTATCAAATGCATGTTAAAACAATATAGCTCTGTTCATGCAAGTATATTTTCTTATTTCTGAGAAGAATTTATACTTATGTTTCAACAGTGAAAAGACCAAATGCCAAAAATGTGCTAATTTTTAAAGGTTGAATGTTGTAATCCTTGTTCATGGGAGAAATCCATACTCAAATGCTTCAACAGCTTCATTCTAAGTACAATTACCTGAGCTAAATCAGGAGATTCAGTACTTCAATAAAGTAATAAGTAACTGAAAGTTATTCAAGCAATAATGACTGTAAAAGTTGAAGTATATTTTGTTCAGCAGTGGAATTCTCAGAGACCGAAAAAGAATCTAGAAATGTACTGGTTGAGTTTAACTGATTTTGTAAAAGCACCCTTTGCAAGAGGAGTTAAACATCTAGTTAAAATATCGCAGAATCATAGACCGGGTAAGGTTGGAAGGGATTACAGTGGATCATCTTGTACAACCTCCTTGCTCCAGCAAGGTCATCCCAGAACACACAGCACAGGATTGTGTCCAGACAGTTCTTGAATATCTCCAGTGAGGGAGAGTCCTCAGCCTCTCTGGGCTATTTGTTCCAGTGCATGGTCACCTGCACAGTAAAGAAGTTCTTCCTCATATTCAAGAGAAATTTCTTGTGCATGAGTTCCGGTTTAATGCATCTTGTCCTTTTGCTTGGCACCACCAAGCAGAGCCTGGTCCGTCCTCTTGACACCCTCCATTCAGATACTGACAGATATTGATGAGGTCGCCTCTCAGTCACCTCTTGTCAAGGCTGGAGAGGCCCAGCTCCTTCAGCCTTTCCTCATAAGGCAGAGGCTCCATTCCCTTGAGCAACTTCATAGCCCTCAGCAGAACCCACTCCAGGAGCTCCGTGTCTCTCTTGTACTGTGGTGCTACATGTCTTAATCTTCTCTTGAAGAACTAATAAATGCAACAAGGGCCTGCAGATGTTACGCATCTGATCTCAGCTCTTCTCCATGGAAACTACGCTAAGGAGCTAGCAGAACTACTATCCCTGCAGCAGCAGCCACCAGCAGGATCAAAAGAAAGCTTCCAGAGGGCTGCTGCCAAAAGGTACAGGAAGGATGCAGCTCTTCTCTACCGCACTGCAAACCTGGTACAGGAATTTCTTGTCTGGAAAGTAAATAATCTCTTTTCATAGTTTGAAAATTATTTAATCACTTTCTTATTTTAACATTTATTATACACTCACTCGTCGGTAAAATTTTATCCATACAGGTTTTGTTTGATGGAAAAGATTATAAAGTAGAATAACATACTTGAAAATCTCTGGAAGTTGGAGCTCTGGCCTGATGTTAGATAAAAACTCTTGGGAAGAAATACAAAATGTTCTTAGGTAAAGACATTGAATTCTTTTCTTTAAAAGGAATTTCACGAAATATTTCACTTAAAACATTAATGATAACTATAATTTTTGCTTTGACATTTTAATTCTATGTTTAACTTCAAATAAAAGTATTTAAGTAAACAATTTCAATTGAGAAAATCCTTTTATAAAGAACAAGGTATTTTAATTTAAAAGTTTGAGCCATGTCAAAAGACCTTATTCCAATCATTGTAAAGATAGAATGTTTTTAGAATTTAAACTTCTTCCAATTTTTTTTTCATTAATATCTCCCACCAAAAAAACCCCAAAAACCTATGAGAAGGTTTTGGCTAGTCCTGTTTTGGCTACATATTAATATATATTGTCCTGGAGAAAAAAGGAAACATGATATAAATCAATGCAGTTCATTTGCAGAAATTTGATGCTTGCAATTGTCATTTCCATACTAACATACCAGACAGTCATAGTGAGAAGTTTAAACGAACTTGAGTGATTAGTCCTTAACATGCTCAGTAAAAGAAAAGACAAGGTGCTTATCTTGGCTGTTGAAACTGCACAGCAGTATGACCTTGCCCACACTGTCAACTTATGACTTCATTGTATTTCATCCTCTAGCTAGGTTCTTGTTTCACCAGGAGAGATGATGGATAATTTTTCAACTCCTGTATTTCTGGAACATTTGCTTCTCTGACAACTATTGAAAATGAATGTATTGCCTAAAAATCCCTGTGCTCAGAAGTAGTCACATCTCATTTCACTCTTTTCTCTTTTTCATTTATAGATGTTTGTCTATATATATATTTTTTTTTTTCCGTATAGTTCAGTATGCTTACTTTCTAGTTTTAGGGATTTAGGGAGTATTTGTGCTATCTTGTGTTAGGGAAATGCTTTCTTTTTTCTGTGCAGAACAAATTAAAAACATTCTCTTTCTCACTTTATACCCCACGCCCCCACCCAACATTTTCACAAAAACATGAAAAAGTATTGGCATTTAAAATTTGTATTTTATCTATCCCATAGAGACACATTTTGCAATGTGTCAATGCAATATGCAATGCAATATGACTAAAAGAAAACTAAAATGTGCTACTATGTTTGTTTTAACTAAAAATACAGCTAATTTTTATGAATGCCATATAGGAAACAGTAATTAAGAATGCCTAGTTAGATATGCACGAGTTTAGAAATAACAGATTTAAATAACTTTAACAGGTGCAGACTTTTCATATAGTTTTTAGTTGTGATTTTATAGGTTTTTTCCCCCAAAGTCTCCCATTTTTTTCAGTACAGAGACTAGTTCACACCCACGAGGAGGGACTGGTATGACACTTTACTATCCCTTCCAACTCATTGTGGATTGACTCAGGCCAAATGCCAGGCACTCATAAATTAATACACCCAGGGCTCATGAGATAAGGAAAACTAGGAGAAAAGATGCACTCAGGGCAGACAACAGGCTAAAAATTTTATTTGTTAACAAAATCAGAGAAGTAAATGAGAAATTAAATAAAACCTTCAAAGACACCATTTCTCCACTCACCTTCCTCCCTCCCTCCCAGCAGCTNAGTTCATCACCGAAATGTTTCTCCCCTGCTCAGGGGAGAGGAGTCTTTTTCTTCTGCTTAGCCGCAGGTCCCAAATCTCACAAGTAGCAATGCGCCCGACCCTGCCATGTGAGCTCCCTCCACGGGCAGACAGTCTTCACAAAACTGCTGTGGTGTGGGGTCTCTTGTCCACGGCTCAGCCCTCTAAGTCAGCCATTCCATTTTGGGAGCAAGGCTTCTTTTCTCCTCTTTGCTGAACCACAGTCTTTCTCAGGCATCAGCGTGGGGCACTTAATTCAGTCTGTAAAAGCCTGTTTCTCCACTGAGACTCCCAGTGGACTACAGCCTCCTCCGGGCACCCGCCCGCTCTGGCATAGGGCTGCGCATGGATCTTAGCATTCCCCGTGGACTCCATGGGCTGCAGGGGGACATCCCACTTCACTGTGGTCCTCACTACGGCCCACAGAAGTTTCTTGGCTCTGGTGTCTGGAGCTTCCTCTCCCCCATCTTCTCCACTGACCTTGGTGTCTGCATTGTTGTTGTTTCCCCTCACATATTCTTACCACCTCCTCCTCCTCCTCTGGCTAAAAGAAGTGCGTGCCCACCCCACCTTGGTCTCTTCTTAAATATGTTTTCACAGAGGTTTAACCAACATCTCTAATTGGCTCAGCCTTGACCAGCAGCATGTCCATCATTTTCAGAGCCATCAGGGATTGCCTCTGCTGGACATGGTGAAGGCTTCGAGAAGCTGCACACAGGAGCCATTTTGTGGGCCCCTTTCCCACTAGCAAAAACTGGGCCAAGCAAAACCAACACACAACTATAACATTGTGTGCAGCCTTTAGATGCATTGGTTCAGAACCACTCCTAAGTTCACACTGTGCCATCAAAAGTCATCAAAACCTCTTCTATACCTTGAAAAGAAACTCCAGGGTCAGTTTGGCTGGGAGACTGCAGCAGCAGCAGCTTTCAGAATTACATTGGACTGTTTGTGCATACAAAAAAAGTTTGAATCCCACATTACACTCCCTTACTCTGTGCTGTTTATTCTCTGACACTGTATATATCTGCAGACCCCAACCCTATTCCCCTCCATCATGTTACTTCATAACATTCTAGTTTTCTCCACCCTGTTTCTATCCCAGCTTTATGTTTTTTCTTTCATCCACCCCAAATAGATCCTCTGCATCCTTCAGTAGGCAGGAGAACTGGAGCTCACTGAAAGAATGGCTATAGTTTTTCCTCTATATTAGGGACTACAGGTGCTTAATATGAAAGAGAGGTTTGAGAGAAATAGCAGGAAGGAAATTCTGAATCTTTTTTATTGTCTTAAAATATTACTTAACTCTTTGATTTTCCTAGTATTTTAAAGTAATTTTCTTCTAGTAAGAGATTAAATAGAAATATCAGCCGAAGTTTTTATTTTAGTCCTTCAGTCTGCCTGTAACAACTGAAAACTGCTAAGTACAGAAACCAAAGACATTCCTTTGCTGAGGTCATAGTGACGTTTAAAAAAGGGACAAGACTAGAAAAATCTGAATCAACCTTAAAAATATATATGCATAGGTAAATTTACTCGTACACAAATATATGTATATATGTTTACATAAATATTATGTTACAATCTTCACCAGATTTTTGTAGAATCACAACAAAGAATAGGAGCAGTCCACTTGCGTACGACCACAGATATAAACACACATACATTCACACAAGTTTCCCCACCTTTCTAACTTTTGTTCCCCTCCTTTTTCTAACTTGTATTTTTTTTGGGAGTACTTTTTCACTTTGGTATTGCCCTCCAGGGTAACATGGTAACTAAAACATGCAAGTCAACAATAAAGTAATAAACACCAGGCTGAGACACATCTGGAAACTTCAAAAGAGTGGTATATAGAGTTGCAAGCAGGCATTTAGTCCCTGATTTATCAAACTCAAAATTTTGTGATTCAATAGAAGTGAGAAGCGCCATAAAATGATAAATTGAAAGAAATAATATATTTGGTGATAGTATCTTATCAAAAGCTCACATTTTTGGTGTTCTTTTAGTGCTTTTGTCTTAGGCAGTTTTCTGTTACTGAGATTGCTGCCAACATCTGCTTCTATGTAATGAAAAAGGTATTGCTTGATGTAAAATTCTGACACATTTGTGTTCAGAGTATAAATTCACTTTGATTTACTTTTAATTGTGAGACAGTGATAAATTACTGTGCAATTATCATATTTAAAATGGCAAGCTGAAGCAATGACAAGCCCTATTAGATTTTTCTTTCCACTTCTACTAATAAGTGTACATGCAATAGTTCAAAAATACTGCTTCACTTTGTCTCTGTCACAACATTATTTTTATATCTGCTCTCTTTAACGTTTTTGAATAGCTTCTTCATTCTTTTGCCCCTGAACTGAAAATTTTTAGCTGTTTCATTTTTTTTCTGCGTAGTTACACATAGGATTTTTTTTTTAAAGGGAAAACTCCCTTTAAAAGGTAAAAATTCTGGAATATGTTTAAAATATGCTAAAAGGTCAGCATGTGCATAAAGTGAGGTTTTAGGCTTTTTAAAAACATCTGAGGCCAGAGTGGACATTCTTCCCTCTTTCCACTCCGAAGTAAGATTATTAGCCCTTAGAGAACTTAAAGAACATTTACAAACTAGGAAACAGAATCCAGAATCTACTGCATTGAAACACCTAGGAGATAATCAGGATATCTCTGGTGCAGGGTATTAATCTTCATCCTTTCTGCTGAGGTGATACCAATGAGGAGCACACCGTTAACGTCAGAGAGAATTTTGATTCTGTACTCTGGAGACTTACCTGGGAAGAAACACCCTGATTTCTGGCTGCAGGAATTTTCATCCACACTAATGACTTTTACTGGTATGTTTTAAGTGGCAAGAAAATTATGCATTAGTCAGTTTTATTTAAAGATACAACATTCTCTCATATTTAAGGTCTTCTGATTTGAACTTCACTGTTTTCCCAAGTAACTGACCATTGGTCCTGAGAGTGCTTCTTTAAAATGGGCCACCATACCTTCAGCTTATGTTGGTGACGTTTTGTCTTGATCTGCTGTATCTTAACAGCACCGAAGTTTCTGCCATATAAGGCTTACCTTTGTTTATATCTGGAAAGCTTTACTAAATGTACACTTACCGCAACCTTGTTAAGTATATGCACTATTTATAAATTAAAATTATTTATAAATTATAGTGCTGTGCATAAATGTACATAATTTAAACACATTTATACAACCTGCTGCAAATCCAATATGCCTCTCTAACAGAAATAAAAGGCCAAACCCACCCCTAAGAATTCCCTGTTAAGTCATAGGAATTCGTGTTCTCCCAGCTACTGTTTGTTTCAAGCACTCAATGCTTGAAAAAAAGGATGTGAAGCCATGGGAAATGGCTTTCACAATGATTAATGACAATCAAATTTTGTTGCATGTCTTGAAAGTCCAATGGTGGGAAAATTCACCTGTACTTGGACACTGCATTTCTAGGATTAAGTCTGTAGTATAACCATTAGGACATAAAATAATAGACACGAGTTGACACAGTCAAGTTCATGTAGTGAATGTGAAAAACAACTGCAAAACATTTCCAGAACTTACTCTCACAAAAAATTTACTTTTGTTGCAGTTCTGACACCTACAGAGAATGAAAAACACCTGCTCATGCTGATAATCTAAGAATATTTAGGAAGAAATTTCTGTGCCTGTGGGAGACAGGATAAACTTTCCCGAAAAATTTTCCTCTCCCAAAGGAAATGTCATAAATTCTCTAATATAGTCTAAAGAAATCACCAGCCTCTAAGTTTCATATTTAAGGTTATGGCTCATTTACTCAGCAATGTGGAAGGCTGTCAAATTATTTTTATGCTGATTGCACTTAGTCTGCGTTATAAAACTTTTACATTAAGAAGCCTCTGTTTAAATGTTTGAAGTAACTGAAAGGATGTTAAAATATATGGAAATACATTTTAATAAAAGAACTTCTGATTTGAGTAAAAGTACAATGCATGCTGGATACTTCTTTGAAATACTTGAATTTAAATCCTGAGGCAACATAAGCTGCAGTTTATATCAATTAACAGCTCTGTGAAACAGTTGACTTACAAAGACTTTTTCCAATGGTCAAAGAAAAAACACACTACAAATCTGCATTACTATTAGCAAGTGACTGTGGAAATATCTACCTTTTTTATCCAAATATAAACGTTTTTAAATAAAATAGGTATTTTTAAATGGACAATATAAAGTTAATTAATAGAAACAACTGCAACGATTTATGGTCTAGCAATAGCCTGTGGCTATTTTTCTCTCACTTTTGCTACATGTGTAAAGATTTTACTGAAGTCAATGGAGTTACACTAGTAGAAAATTGGTTTGAGAATGTCAGGCCTCTAGATCAGAAGAAATTTAAATCCAATTCAAGCACTAGTTCTGGTTTCTATATGTTTGGCATCAGTTATAAGAATTTAATTCATATCATATACAATGCTGAACAAATAATCTTATTAAATCAGTGACCAAATAGAGAAAAAACAGTAATTTATTTCCGTAATAGAGACCTGAAAAGTAAGGCTTCAGACACCTCAGAAGCAAAAAGAAAATCTTAAGAAAGAATAGCAGCTGGATGAAACACAGTAATTGTATAATGCACTCTGGCTGAGCGTGCAGTGTGTGTCACTGAGACATCTGTTTTGGAAGGTGAAATAGAGGGAAGTTACAATGAACTTGCTATAAATTAATATTTTCAATGAAGAAATGAATGAAAATTAAAACCAGTAAGTGCTTAGGAAGAAACAAATAACCCTAAATAGAAATTAAAAAGAGCAAATAAGGAATACTTAGAGATGAGTTCTTTGGTATTTTATGAAACTGAAAACAGCATGAGTGATTAAGTGTGGAAACTGAACCTTATCACTACAGTGAGTGGGATATATCTCTTCTAAATTACATGTCTGAAAGTCAGAAGTCTAGCAATGAACTTCTTGCCCTAGGCTTCCTTTATAGTCAATGGAGAAATCTAGGCATCTCTAGAGGGTGATTCATCTCTGACTAAAATAGGCATCTGAGACAGGTCAAATGAATTGCCCTCTAGAGGTGCCTGTTTCTCTCTACTTCAGACTTAGATGTCTAACTTTTAAATGTCTAAAGGCAGGTGAGATGAATTCCACTTCAGACCTTACATTGCTCCTGTATTCAACAGTGGAGCGGTCGTTAGTAACCAAAAATCCCTAAGGAATCTTTGCAATGTAGATACCCAATGCTGACCAAGGAGCGAAGAATAATGTGGTGGATTGACTTTGCAACTGATGTTTATAGCCAATGTTTTTACTGTAGAACTTGGCCAAGTCTCTGTGGCTTTTAGAGCCTCTTACAATTCACTCACAAGAGGGCTTCTAGATGAAATGTGCTCTTCTTGATGCCTGTTAAAGTGTTGTGAGGTCCTGGGTTAGCACTAAACAGGCTGTGCTCTGTATTTGGCATTTGACCATGTTGCTCCCTGCAATGTTAAGTCACTAGCTGAACCAATTAAAGTCATTCACGATTGCCTTCTTTGGATATTTCTAGTTTTTCATCCAATATCCAGAGAGGTCATAAAAACCATAATTACAGGTTCCTCCCTTGGAATTTTAGCCTCCTTTTCTGGAAAAGGGAAAGCAGAATCTAGTAGGTAAAGTGTTAGGCTGCAGCCTTACTGAGGCTTAATCTTCTCTCTCTCAATAGTCAGAGGGTGAGACATGATTTGTTTGTTCCTTCCGCTGGTCTCTGTATCTACTCAAAAAGTAAATTCTGTTGTACAGACTGTTTACTCTAAGACGCATGCACAACACTGCAGTCATGAGTTTGGGAAGAGCCTTTATTATAATGAAGTATGCTTCAAGGTACTCCTAGGATGTAACAAATACAGTTTATCCTTAAAAACGTGCCTTCTCTGATTCTTTGGTTACTTTTAGAATTTCATGTAATTTTATTTTCTAACATACAGACTAGTGTGAAATTCCATTTTTTACTTTTTTTAGTTGTGATTAATCTCATAGAAAAAAAAAAAAAACCTTCTTTATGGTACTAAGCATAGAACCAAAGCTCTTAATGAGACTCAAACACATAAAACAGTTATCCATGGAATGCCTTGCTACCTAATACGGTGAACACACTGATTTCTTTCTGCTGGTTTCCCAGCATCCTGATGATTCTTTTTCATGACCACAACAAGTAATATATCAACACAAAGTAAATCCCTGTTCTCTCCCACTCCCCCCCTCCAAAAAAAAGGGGCGAAAAAGCTATTATCTTCTTCAGTTTTCCTTAGAAATTATGGCATATTTATTTAGGTCTTCTGGGAAACCCAATATAATGGATAAAATGACAAAATTAAATAAAAAAAATTGATAGAATAACTGCATAGAAGAAAAATATGGTTTTTTGTAATTTTTAGTAACATATTAAGGATTTAGAAATGCACACTATATCTTGAATGTGCATATCAAATTAAATATAATTAAATTGTATCCATAAATTAATTAAACAGTTGGGAAATTGAATTTAGCAATGGGTCACTGGCTCTAAACTACAACATTCTACCTTGGGCTAAATTAAAGAGTAGCCACTTGGTGTTTTGACATTTCATTAGCAAAAGTGCCTTTACCACAGAGTAGTCTGAATGATAGAAAAGAGCGAATGCTAACCGTGCGTGTAAAAGATTTACTGGAAGATAGAATAAACCTAATCTGAAAGGAAAATAATTGGAAAAGATGGGCAGATTTGTAATTTTTGGAATGAAAAATAAAGAAACTCAGTTTTTTGTATTCTTTCTGAGAAACGCTGATGGATCATTTATTCAGGGAATTAATATACTATTGGCAGCTCTCAATAATGCAGTCTGGAAAAGAATTGGAAAAAAGAAAATTAGAATGAAGAAGAAAATGTATTCAGTTTGTTTCTTTCTTCCATTAGCCAAAAAATTTAGAGATAAAGAATAAAATCAATTGTTATTTGCTTGCTTATTGGTTCAATATGTGCAAGACACACATTCACATCCTCTTTACCTTGTGGCAAATCCGCATGGCCAAGATGCACGGACAGGGAATTTGCATACCTGAATCGGAAAAAAAAGCGCATGTAAAGAGTACAATAAAAATAATTTGCACAAGCTGTAGAAGTAGACTCTTGAATTTTCTGAGAATCAGTCCTTAATTCCCACACTCTTTTGTAATGTTTGTCTCTATAGTCTGCCTTCTTCCTTGAAAAGCATCCAGAGTTATTTGTAACGATGTCTTACATCAAATCTAATTTACCTATGTTGCCAAGTCTGATAGATTGTGCTCCACCTATAGCTTCAATTACTACACGGTTTATTCTAACACAATTGATCACATTTTCCTTTCTGACTCTGATTTTTTTAGCTCTGACCATTTAAACAGCATCTTATATGCTCTAGCACTGCCCTGACCTGAACTAGATAGTAGCATGTTCACAGACGTATTTTGTAGGGTTTCTGCTCTCCCTGAGGAGTCTTTGTACGAACTTCTCTGCCAACCACGAATCCATTTCCATTGCTATGTTGCTGAAGTTCCTTTTTGCTCCTGAGTGAAGTTTTTTGTTCTTTTTCTTTAGTCCCAATTCTGCCTTTTAGATCATTGGAAAGCCCCTGAATGTATTAAATAAGAGCCGTTTATAAAGATTCCCATTTCATCTCGATTTCTCAGTGTGTGTGTAAACAATGCAATGAATATTGACATTAAAACTTTCTCTCTACAACCTCAAGAGAGTGAAAATCCCAATAAAATGGAAATATTCCAAGCCTAATACTCTCTGTGCAGTGACCACTAAGACAAATTTTCCTCACAATAAATGTGCTTCCCAGTGTTTTTAACCATATTTTTTATTTGCCAAATGACACATCAACATGTATTTTGAGATTCATAAATGTACAATTTTGTAGTTACTCTCCTTACTCAGAAAATTATAAATGCTATGTTGATGATCACAGATTCTACCATGCATTTTACACGAGCACAGCTGGACCCATTTGTGGTAGTGACTAATGCTAATGCTAGTCCACTTATACTGGATCTCTATGGTATTATCGTGTCCTATCTTGAAGACGCTTGTAGTGGAGCCCTGTAATCAGTTACGATCCTGCCAGATTAGGTAAATATTCAAAATACATGGTAGAATTCTTTCATCTGGGGTTCAGCTTCATGAGTATTGATCATTCCAAGTGTTTTTAGTGGTTCTATCCCTGACCTTTCCTTGACTAACAGAAAAATAAATAACCTTTCAGATATTGACACATTAAAAAATGCAAAGAGTATTTAGGCTATAATTCAGCATGCCCAGTTTCAGTTATTTACATGATAAATTTATAACTGAGAATTTTTCTTAGTGGTGAAAGAAAAGATGAGTCATACAATAAACCTGCTATCAGATTTATATCTCAGTGAGTACATATCAATGGAGAGGCTTCTTTCTTTCCATTGACTATCTTGTAAGACTACATATGTATCTTAGGAGTTACGTGGCAGTATTGAACTGAATTTTACATGTAATATTTAGCAACATGAGACAATTCTTCAAGGTTATGCACAGTAGGACTTTCCACATAAAGAAAGCTCATGTAAATTAGTGCTGAATGTGGGCATTTGTGTAGGTGCTGATTTTAACTTCTACAAAATTCTAGAAATATGGAAATACCTACCTAAGGCTCCTATACATAATAGTCACCAGACTCTCTGCTGAAAACAGTTTTACAAACCCTGACTACTCATTTATACAGGAAAGGGGTAAAATATGAGAAATCACTGACAATGGTATTTTGCTCTTGACACTTTCAGGCATGTGTGATGAACCAGCTACTTCATTTTGTTGTATGTTAATAGTAATATTTACACTTCAGCCAAATACCTAGCTCCATTTTTTGTGTGTCCAATATAAAAAAAAAAAAACTTGGCAAATTAAGGTGTTTTACTGAGTCAGTAATTTTGTGAGTATCTGGTAAAGACTGAAGCAACAAAATTCTGAAGATCAATATCTTTCTGACTCTTGCAGCTTGGCCCTGATTTTAATGTGCCCTGGGTGGAATATCTGTACATTCAAGAGATGTATTGACTAACATCACATAAAACTTCAGAGGAGGAACACTTTCAGAAATTGAAGCAATTTAAGATCTGCTTTAAGAATACAATTGCAAAAACTCTCTTCAAAGGAAGAAGTTGGCTGTGCTTTACTGGTCAAATGCCTTGGTCAATTTTCATTTTATGGGTGTTGTTGATAGCTGTTTGTACCATTTTTTCATACCTCAGCTTTATCACTTTTCTTGTTTACTTGTACATGAAGAATGAACATTTATATTTGAACATCTTTCTACTCCCTAAGAAAAGGTTTGTATTTACCTGCACATATAACTGTCCCCCTTCTGCCTTTCAAGTAGTGTATATCTCTTTGAATACAAGCTGTATTGGACTTTTCTACGTGAGTGGGTAGTAGCTAGCACATTGAAACTTTTTGCAGTGGTAATAATCAAGTAGTAATAAAAATAATAATGACAGTGATCATTACAATAATGAAAGGAAAAATCTTTTATTATAGATTGGTTATGTTGTCATTTATATTTACATGAAGTCTTATTATTGATTTGAAGGCCAAAATCAGGATCAGTTGACAGCTACTCGTTATCTTGACATTAGCATAAAATTGTACTTATATGATGCAAGAATAAAAAGTATCTTGAGGCATACTGAAGCTGGATGGGAGGGACAGTGCTAAATTAGCCTGTGTTTCATTGATCATAAATAGCCCTTGGTTGTTAAAACCTGGCAAAATTCAGAGCAAGAATGAAGATTGCATTGCCATGCAATTTTCTATGTTGGATAGGAATATTCAGAATTATATGCATAACATTTGTAGATCCTTTTGAAAGCTAGCTGTATTTTCAAGGACCTAATCAAAGTAGAATGACAACTGAGCATGTATTTAAAAGATTGTCATGATTAATGTGCTGCTGAACATCAAAAGAGTTAACAGGCTTTAACTAGAGGTTAGCTTAATTTAGTATGAATTTGGCTGTCTTAAATTCAGAAGACTTGTCAGTGAATACAGAAGTCAGTGAAATGACCTGAAAGGTATTTATTGCCTTTCTGTGATCCTATTTTTAGTCATCAAGATTAGACAGGAATGAGTGTCTGTAAAGAAGATATCTACCTCTCTGAAAACAGCAGAAAGCAAGATTCAGCCACCTAAAAATATTGAAAGAAATTTTTTTCCAGATAATCTTAAGCATGTTTTTGGATAATCAGATTTGACCAAATGAATATCATACATTTTCTTGTTCACAGAACATCCAGTGGCTTTAAACCAGTTAAATTCTAGAAGCAAAATGTTATATGGGTTATGCTTTCATGTTTTCCTACAGTGAATATTGCCTGGGCAGAGTGGGGGTCATGCTGTGAACTCAATTCTGCTAGGTAAAATAAAAGCAGTCTTAATTAAGTAAGTTAAAAAATACTAAGGAGCCAGTAACACTTAAAAACTTTGTATTATGCTTGAAGATTTTAAGGTGGATTTAGCAATATTTATTAACTAAATCTTTCATCCATGAATTGGTGAAGCTTGTGAAATCTAAGGTAAACTTTTGATTATGCTGAGTAAGAGCAATTAATAATGGTGTATCTGGAAAAAATTCTAAATCAGTAGTAATTGGAATGACAGGCAAGACTCTGCTCAAACACTTCATTAAACTTCTATTTTTATGGGGATTTCTTTATTTCCACTGGAATGAACAAGTCAGTATGCATGACTTAGTCTGCAATGAACTTTGATGAATTTTTCTAAGTACATTAAAATGAGCTGCATCTTCTGTTAATCCAAAGGCTCCTCCACCCATACATATGGCGATAAACCCTCTGATGCACAGGCAAGGCAGGATAATGGGCCTGAAGGACAATCATATATATATGTACGTATATAAATATATTTTTTTGCTTGTCAGTAATAACTCTGAACTGCCTACAGCATTCACAGTGCCTCTTAAAAGTCAGGTATTGTATTGAATTTAAAATTCTCTTATGCAGAGCAGGAAAGGGAAAAAAAAATCAAACACTTTCTGAATTGGGCCCAAATATCCAAGGTTAATTTTCTGAGAAAGCTGCAGCAGCTAGATAAGGCCATCCCCTGCAAATTAGTTTTGCCTGCCTGGATTACAGCTAAATTTATGCAGCTTGCCTTATCCTTTCAGAAGCGCTTCTGAAGTGTCGTAATTAACTGGCACACATAAAGTGAGAAAATTTTCTGCTTGGTGGCAGCCATTCCTCATTTCATCTCAGTTCTAACCCAAATGGAAAGGTAGTTTCTTATTTTTGCTGTCAAAAAAATCCCCACAACCCACCAATATCTTACAAGAAGTCTTTGAAAACAAACATGAAACAGCTTCAGAACAGAATTAGGGTTTTAAAGAGCATGAATACTGCTGAGGGAGCAAAGTGGAGATTTTGCATAATAGTAAATACGAAATAGTGGATGGAGATTGTGCATACATATAAATATATGTGCATGCATAGGTATACACATACACACATTTAGATTCCAAAATTTTACAGTTCAGTACAGAATTTTGGTCTCCTTTCTGTTGGGATCCACATCCAAACTATAGGTTAGGAAAAAGTAGATGTCATCTATTTTAACATAATAGTAAACCTTTCCCAGCTGTTGACTGACTCATGTGTGAATTCTTGTGGCTTTTGTTAAAAAAGTCAAGAGTATATTTAATATTTTTCATGTGCTTTTCTTTTCTGTTGATTAGAATATTTTAATTTTGTGCAAAGAAAATTGTATAATTGAAATCCCCATTTTCTATATTTGAAGTAAGACTGGTACACATATGTAAACCTGATGAAAACAGTGTAGGCTGGAGAAAATTTAATCCCAGACTATGTTAATTCCTTAGCTTTTCATTATGGATTTTCACCAATCTTTTTGTTGTTGTTGTGATTATCAAGATTTCCTACTGTAATAATATTTTATACTCTCTTACTCTATTTTTCATATAGGACCCCTATTTATCTCACTATTTACTCATTCATAAAACTTGCTAAATTATTTGCCAACTTTTAATACTTTTTAAAAATAGAATAGTAGGTAAGTACTTTCTCCTCTCATCCCTCTTCAGATTCCTGTGTTATGAAAACCTGTGAAAGTCTGTGAGAGTGGCTGCTGCTGTCAATTCTGCTGATGAATTGCTGCTGTGAAGCACCCAACAGTGCTTGGATTTCTTGCTGGTTTTCCCATTAGGAAAAGTAATTTTTAGGTTTGCTATCAAATGATCATGCTATCCATTTAGAGTGTTGCAGACAGAGTATTCAGTATATTAGAAAGCTTTGTGTACTAAAATACCTCCATTTCAACCAGTCTAGCTTGATGGAAAGCTGTATTTTTGCTCCCTGAAAATTGATATTAGAGCTGAGCTGGGAATTTTCTACGATTTATTTTTACTCAGAGGTTTCAGCTATAAAGCTCTTACTCTGCTGGTAAGCAGATCAACATCTATGCTGCAGCGTGTTAGTTGTACAGAGCACACCCCATACAGTAAATCTCCCAACAATTGAGTTGCAGCAGGAATCAAAGGGCCAAATTCTGCTTTCAGTTAAAATGAATTAAATCCAGAGCAAATCCAGTGACTTCAGGGGAATTACTTGGGATTTGAACTAGTGTAACAGTTTAGCAGAATATGTCCCTTCCTATAAACCATAATTCTAATGGCTACTTGTAGCGGCGATTCCTGGGTAATGAAATGACTGCCAATGGACTTGCACAAGAAAAGAACACGACATGAGCTCATAGAATTTTCATTTGCTTAATCTTCAAGTGATAAAGATGAACGTTATCACTGTCTTGACCACATTAAAGTATATTGCCTGAAAGGTCTGCTCTCTAGAGAAGACTATAATGTCAAAACAGAATAAGATAAAGAAATGCTAAAACTATATGCAATTGGAAATATTTTTAGAAGAACTGAATGAAGAGGAAGACACCTGGGTTAGCAGAATCTAAGACTTCATCAGCAAAAACCTTGTGAATAGAAGCCTAATTATTCATAAGAATTTTACAGGGATTAAGTGGTCTTTAACAAGGAAATCCAACAGAAAACATTAAGAATTAATTTCTATGTACTTCAGGATTAGGAACAATTGACGGAAGGACAAGTTAGTTATAGAACCCTAAAAAAAAAAAAAGGAGATGGAAAATCTGAGACTCATTTGAGCTACTCTTTCTCTCACATCCTTGATATCCCAGTAAAATTGACTGGGCAGGTGTCTAGAAGATCTCATTACCATGAAAAGCATTTGGAAACTTTTTGAGTTACAGGTAACATATAGCCAATATCATTGCACAAGAACAAAAATTAAAGGAAGGTACAATACAGTAGCCAAACTCCTGTTTCCCTTCCCAGCAGTTCACTCACAGGAGACACCTGTAATGGAGAACATATGACTGAACATAAAAATTTGGACATATTTCAAATGAAAAACGTGTTCATTTTCATAGAACAGTGAAAATTTTCTATATATTTATTAAAATGATTGTATGCACTTGAAAAAAATGTCTTCAAGGTTTTTTGAATGTTTCTGTTTTTCTGTGTTTTTCTTCAATGTCTCTAACTTTATTAATTTATGTTAACTTGCCTTCTTCACATGTGTTTTATCTCTCCTATCTTTACTCTTGCCATTTTAGGCCAACATTTTCTTCTGTATTCAAGTGTGCATTTTTCTTCTATTTTCCTTGTCTTGCCATAATTTTTATGTGTATCTTTATACTTTGCAATTGCCAGCATTATGTTGTGGCCATGAGGTTTCTTGTCATCACACATAGCTACATATGGCAGAACGGAATCAGTATCTTCTCTTAACATTGTTCACTTATAGACAGGTTTATTGTAAGGGTAATATTTTTTTGTGCTGTTTCATTGCAGGAAAATGATGAATGGGAAAGGCTGGAAAATTTATGCTGCTGTTAATCCATTATAGCAAAAGATCTTTTCTACTAACGCATGTGTGCTTTAACAAAAGGCACAGAGAGGGGTACAATCAGAACATCTATGATTGCAGCCAGAATCTTGCTAAAATACATAGGAAGGTTTTAGAATGCATAAAAGAGTGTGTGTCACCTATGCTTTCATCCTTTATTTTCCACTACTCCTTTTTATAAACACGGTAAAGACAAACCTGAAAAGTCTTCTAAATTTATACCAAAGCGCTGCAGTGTTATCTATGGGTTTTATGGAAATTTGTGGGCTCAGTTCATGGTTCAATATCCCGTATCTCTAATAGCAGTACTCCTGTAGCAGGAAATTAACTGATGCTTTGTGAATGGTCATTTATTCATAGTAATATTTATTCTTTTAAGTTGCTACAGTATTTAAACATTCTTCTATATTCTTTTGTAAAACCATGGAACTAGTTTATAGTAATACAATTTTTTTTTTTTTTTTTACACCTTCATTTGTAAAATATAAACACATTTGAAAATCGGTATGTTTCTTTTCTCAGATTTGTATGGACTATATGTCAAATTTGATAAACATTAAATTAAAGGACTCTTGCATTACTTTTCATGTTGATACCAAAATCCATAGGATGACCTTTTAGAAATGTGTATTTTATACCCTGTGATTACATATGCATATAAGAGTGATCAGATTTAATAATAGGCCTCTTTAAGAATCACAAAGTGAAGAAATTGATGTGCCCTGTCAAGGTTTTTCACTGCATTTTTCTTTTTTACATCTCTTGGCCATCCAGTTGCTTATATTGAATTTAAATTCAACCTTAAATGAGGAACTGATACATGTATAAAACTAATGAATAAAAATCCTGTTTACCAATTAGTTAAATCCAATTAAAGCTTAAGCTGATAATTGTATAAACCTCTGGTATGAGAAAGAAAAATTGTGCTCAGAGCTGTTGTCTACACTATGTGTCGGAAGATATTTTTACTGGGAACTTGTCACAGTACTGAGACATTGAGTAAAATGCTAATTTAACTGTGCTAAATCAGTGATCTTTACGTCAAGAGTAGCAAATTCCTATTGTCAAAAAACTGTATTCCAGCAAAAGAATATCCACAAATATAAGAGGAGAACCAGTGTTCAGAAGTCAGTGTGATTACATCTGTTCATATTCAGTACAAAAAACCTGTCATTTTTGGAAGCTGTGATTCTATGCTAGTTATCCAGAAAATATCTGTCCTGAAGGGCATATCAGAACTGTATAGTTTGATGTGTTATAGTACAGTGCAAAATCCATATTTCCTCAGCTCTGATTTGATCTGTCCTCACTTCCAGAATTTGTTGTAACAAAAGTTCGCTTCTATTTTCACAAGATACAGAGCCCAGGCAGGTAGTAAGCTTTTCACAGAGCAAAGTTCCTAACTGTCATTTACAGATGCAGGATATAAGATCTCAGTTGCTGAATTTCGGACTACTTTTGAGGGCTTTCCTGAACTATACAAAATTAACTTAGAAGAGCATATTACAGGTCTGTTGCTCCACAACATCTTTGACTCAGCAATAAATAGACTTTATGCTTGAATTTTACGAGCATATTTTATACTTTTTAAAGTTAAAAAAAAAAAAATCGCATTAGTAAAATTATTACAACGGGCATGAATGAAAAACAGAGAAGCAAAGTAATAAGTTCAATTATTTCCTATCTGCTGCATCCTCTGTTAATTAAGAGCTGATTGAGACTAAAATGAAGTGCATTTTTTTACATCTGCACCATAATAACTGAGTTCCTCCTTTAATTTAAATACTGAATGGAATAACTGCCTGAGAAATGTTACTCAGAATTACTGCTATTCCCATATAACAGAGTTTACACAGTCATGACTTCATTAGTGAAGCAGAATAATGTCACTTTTTTGAATGCATAATACTGATAAAAAGAGAAGCTAGGTGAATGAACATAGGATAGTTCTTAGAATTGATGGTAGTTCTTCACAAGAGTTCCTTGGGCTTAAAATGTCTTTTCCTTATTTCTTCTTGCCATATAGTGAAGGATTTACTTTTACCCCACTAATTTCCTGGTCAACACAGCTTATCTGAAGGAGGAATTGCTGGAAGTTGCTCTGCCATGGCTACCTTAGTGTACAGCAAGTCAAAAAAAGCAGTCTTTCTCCACTGAAGGGAAAGAGGGATTCACTGTGAGTAAGCTGTGGGGCTGAACAGACAGCAGGTCTGCAGAAGGTCTGCGAGAGACAATAGAGGAGCAACTCCACTTTTTGTTTCCATTCTTGTAGAGCTCCTTATCTTGCTCCTGCCTCCTTCGTCTTTTCACCACATATGAGATTTTTCCATATTAGATTTCTGCTCTGTTCTCTGCTAAAGCCAGTCCTCTTCAGCTCAGTGCTGCATTGCTTCAGTAACCTGTACTCGATCATTTTGCATCTATGCTTATAACACCCATGCACTGTCCTGTTCTTTCCTGGCCTCAGCTGTGATCTTGCTCTTTATTTTGTGAGTCCCTGCTACTAAGGGAAACTGATTAGATCACAGCTGCCTAACAAAAGATTGCTGTTCCTGAAGAAATTATGTATCCTGGCAGTAGAAAGATGGCTGGAGATAAAATAAGAGGAAACTGGGAAGCTATATCCAAACTGTAACAGTATGGAAATTATAGGACTAAGTGCAGTTGCTACTCCCTGGATGAAATGCAATGAACATGCCCAAAAAGCTATTCCACAATGATTACCCATCCACACAATCTGCAACCGTAAGCACATGCTAAGTGAGATGAAATGGAGGGAAACTCCATTGGTCAGGCACAAGGGTCTCAGCTTTTGTGGGGCACTGACGGACAAGTCAAATGCTAAAGGTTTGAGGAAATCTCCCCTTTTCACATGGTGCATGATTGGTGCTCAGAAACATCCTCCCAAGGCTTCATTTTATTATTATTTTTGCGCTACAATTTAGGCAAAAATTTTACTATTAAAAAATCTGAAGTTGTCAAACAGTATTTACTTTTTGCAAATTGTAAGTCTATGCCTTAATCTATCAGATGATCAGGTGTCATTTAAACACGTGTTCTCTTGGGTATTTTTAGTTTTCTTTTGGTTGGAGTTTTTGTTTGGTGTTTGGTGGTTGTTCTCTGGTTTGCTTGGGAGTTTTGGGTGGGTGTTTTTTGGTGTGTTTTTTTTTGTTGTTTTTGTTTTGGTTTGGTTTTTTGGGTTTTTTTTAAGGAAGGAAGTTAAAAGAGTATACTAGGACTTTGGAGATTTGTGTTTTGATCCTAGGTGTTGGGCAAGTGGTAAGTTTTTTAACTCCCTCATCTGTCTGTTTACCTATAACCTGTATTGTCATATATATTTTCTGTTAGTGTTTACTGTTACTATATTTACTGGTTTTTTGAAAGTCAGAGGTGAAGAAACATAGTACAATAGAACACTTAGGAATTATAACAGCAACAATAATTATTCACCAATTAAATAAAAGAAGTTTTGACTTAGATGGTAGACCAAGATTTTTTTTTTAAACTTATATCTATGAAGAACAAAACTAGACATTCCTCCAAAACTATTTTATTTCAACAAAGTCTCAGATGTTTTCCTTAAATGCTCATAAGGGAACAATATCTAGGTTTATGTTTGTCATGCATTATGACATTAAAGATTATCAGAGAAAGAAAGTGGAAATAAATAGTTATTTTACTTTTAAGGGTTTTCCCCATCATTTGTAAACACTGAATTAAAACAGCAGGGACAAAGAAACTTTCACTGGAGTTTTCTTTGGAGTTACAGTTATGAATGTAAGATGCGTGGTTGGATAATCTAGGGAATCCTTAATAAATAATATTCCAGTGCATACAATCCATTCTGATAAATAACTTGAGCTTTCAGTATTTATATATATATATATATATATATATAATGTCATGGTTTGAGCCTGGCCAAATGCCAGGTACCCCCAAATTAACACACCCACACCCAGGGCTTATGAGTTGAGATAAGGAAACCCGGGAGAAGAC
>VZRN01005529.1:1187432-1200976 GCA_013397935.1 Dasyornis broadbenti
GGGCCAAGCTAAACCACGACTATATATATATATATATATATATATATAGTCTTGATTATGTCATGTGTTCTCCACATTAGCCATAAAAATATTTAATTATGTAACAGAAATATTTACTAAAGCAAAAGTTTTGAGAATGTTCCATCTTAATACTACCCATGAATGCATGCCGTTAGTGTGACTGCTGCGTAAACTGTTTATTCTATTTTACCTGTTTTTCTAAAAAGACAACCTGTGTTGTGCTAGTGTATTCATAAGTATAAAAACTTTAGCCATTCCAAAATTATTCCTAAATCTTTAGCCTCTAAGGAAACAGGGCAGAGAAGGTTTAGTTCTTAGACAGAAAGACTGCTGTTATCTAGCTAAAGGAAAACCTTCCAAACAAAACAGTATTCCAAAAGATCTGGATCCTATTGCTGCACAACAGCTCTCAAAATTGTTCCTACAGTGGTCAGGAGTTTAAAACAGTTCCCTGCTGTTCCCTCTCTCCCTGAGAAGGAACTTGAAAGAGTCTAAAACACCTGGCTGGCCAAAAGTTTGTCTTTTAAATTACGTCCTGAGGGTCACAGATCAGATCCTTTTTTCAGGTCCCTAGGTACTTGTAATAAGACATTTATGTGTACAGCAGTAGCTAAACTACTGTTAGCCAAGAGAAATAGCCACTTGTAAAGCACAGTTCATTTGACCTGTTTTAGATGCCCACAGGAGAACAATATTAATTATACTGAGCACTGACTATTTATCTATAGAGACTTAAAGTAATTCAGATGCAGACATCTATATGGTAAACATCTACAGTTCAGTGAGATGAATCCTACTAAAGATTAAGCACCTAAATCCTACTAGAGATAGCCTTAAAGTTTTGTAACTGCTATGCCTTTATCATCTCTACACTTAACGTCCAATGAACATCCCTATTGCTTCACAAGCTTTACACTACTGCTGGATCATTTCTGGCCATCTAAATCCACTGGAACATTGAGCATCTCTAAGAGTCATTACAAATGTGCACCAACAGATACATTTCTGAATTCTTTAAACAAGTATATTTCTCCAAAGACCAGAAAATCATTAGGGGATCATTGTGGGGCCATAGAATAAGTATATTTGATCTGGTGGATTTTTCTCTAAGCATGTGATTGAAGAATAAAAATCTTTGGAAGCTCACTTTCATCAGATTAAAAATTCTACAGTTCAGAATTATGGTCCTTGATGGCGCAATGAACGCACATATTTCCTTTATAACAATTATTTGCTCAGAGGAAAGATGAAGCAGTAAACATAATTAAACAAACTGAGATTATCCTCTCTTCTCTTTACTGTAGAGAAGACAAATGACCTTCCGAAACAAAGAACCAGACCTTTAGCTGTAAAAAAACAGAAGAGGTTTCCTTTTATTATTAAGTTACAGTGTCACAATCCATTGAGGGCAAAGATGCATCTCTAGTCTTACTATAAAGCCAATCAGTAATTAGAAGTGTGGAAACCATAAAAAAAGAGTGCAAATGTGCTTTTATTATAATTAGAAATATCTTTTTTCTTTTTCTCAATAAGTCAATCTACTCAATCTATATATAAATAAAACCACTGCACATTTGGAGAAAGCCTTCTGTGAAAAGACAGTATACAACTAAAGTATAGTGCTTTGGTCTCTCTTAAAAAATTGCCACCTCATATATTTTTTTTGCTTTAGCTCTGATTTTTCTTTTCTTCTGAAGCTATTAAAAGAAAGTCTGAGTTCCAGACAGCTTAAATGGGACAGTAGAAATTTTCAAAGTACTTTTGTAACAACTTCAGGTCAAGATAAAAAACAAGCCAGCAATTTTCTATATCCAGGGATGTAACAGCTTTTTTACATTTCCTGGTCTATATTTTTATTTCGCATTGGGAATAGAAGTATTAGAAGAGGTTTTCAATGTAATGAATAGGAATTGGGACTTTTATGTCTCACTATCCTTTGTGCTTCAGAAAATATCTCCCCCAGTGTATTTGAGGCTTGATCTAGCTTCCACTGAGATCAGTGAGTCTCAAATTGATTTTTAGGGAGAGCTGGATCAGGCTCCTTTTACATTAGCTAAATCCTGACTAGCCCAGTATGTGTATGAACTGACAGTGATCACCTGAAGATGAAATGCTGGCTTTAAAAGCCACTATGCTGTCTCTTCTATGGCAGAATGCAAAACCAAAAAAAAAGTATGCACATGTAAGGGAAAAATAAGGTGCTGCTGGCAGTTCTGAGCCTGTAAAATTAGTGTTTTGATCATCACTCCACCAGTCAAGAGAAGATATAAAACCATAGTTAGTGTGTTTCTGCACGTAATGAGATAAGTATAAGTTTTTAGTTAGCCATACAGAGCAGACATTTCTACTGACCTCCCTCAGGAAATAGGTTCTTGATGCAATCTTGTATTGATCGAGCTGCCAGCCATTAACTGATGGCCAGACTTTGAAGGATACTGTTCTAAGAAACCTTGCAATACTCTTTCACAATTCCTTGTCATGTGCCTGAAATATCACGAAGGAGAAAAAATGATGGAAATTGGAGCAGCATCTTACGCATTTCACTTTTTCATTAGGACCAAAATGAAACATGTGAGATCAAGACTCTAACACAGGGCCTTGTTTTTGAATAGGGAGGGCACTGACTATGTATTAGGACAAGGAGACATTTATTGTACATTGATCTGCATCTAATCTGTTCTGTTTGCAGAGCAGGTTGGCTAGAAGTCAACTCTTATCTCTGGCTATTGACGTTTTATATCTTAAGGACCTGGACAAGTTTTGAAATTAGTCTCAGTGTTCTGTATTGAAAACGTTAAGACATCCTAGTGAGTATTCTCTGTAGCAGTTCCTAAAATTAGAATCTGGAAGAAATAAAAAGGTGTGATAACAAAAAATTACATCAGAGAATATATCCTCTAAATATCTATTTCTCTATCATCTATATCCTTCTATGTCTATCTATATCTATATCCATCCACTTTTGTGCCTATTGACGTTAGTGAAAATATATGAGTAGAAATTATTTTGGATCTTGACTGGAAACTACTAAACAGACACAGTACAGTACCAACTGAATTTTAGGATAAACAGAGAAAAAATTCTGCCCAGGTTTTAACACAATGGGGGCTAGATCAGAAGTCAGAAATATTAAGTCATGCTTTCAAGGTCAGCTTTTCAGAAATAGAGTTAGACCAGAGGAACAGTGCATAATAAATAAATTATCCATATTCTACTGTAATTTTTTACAGAAATTTGTAGTAATTGTCTGAACGTGTTTAAATTTCCAAAACATTTTATTGTATTGAAAGGGTTTAATTTCTGAGATATAACCCCGGTATATGCTAAAATCTAAGTGCAGTGATGGTTATGGAGAACACAAACAGGACATAAATATCAAATTTAAATTGAAATTGACTTCTTATAAGCTTTTGAAATTGGCCAAAAGCAAAACGAAAAAACCTTACTGTGCCTAAAAAAAAAAAAATTTTTTTACTTCACTGATTCTTAGACTTGTGACAGATGTGTTTTATTACTTGTAGAGTTTTAGAAAGTTATATTAATATATAGTGATTTCTCTCAAACGTTGCTTTTCTGATAAACTTCAGAAATTGCTGCTTATGACAGCTATATTAATTCATTTTTTTAGAATAAGTGGATAATATCATTGGAATAGCAGTTATTAATTATCTTTGTTCATGTTTTCCAAAGAGAGGAAAGTAGAAAGTGGACACTGACTGGTCTGTTTACAGGATTATTCAGGAAAAGAGGATCTAGGAACCATTGTATTTGAAGGCAGAAATTTTTGATAAAAATAAATAATTAATACACTGTAAGAAAATATGAAATGGTTGTAGCTGATTTCTAACCCAGAAAGGGTCCTGATCCTGCAGCCTGTTCAGTACAGATAGATACTATGTCTATACGGAACAGCTTGTGGTATCAGGCTAAATTTGTAAGATATATGATGCACCTACGATTTTGAGCAGGCAGCTCTAATTTGGGTTTAGGCCAGAATGAGCAGCAAAGCATGGTATTGTTTTTTGCAAGATGGTGATATTAAGAAACACCACGTTGTGGTTTGATTAAATAAGTTTAAAATTACAGCACTGTTAGCAACAGCAGTAGTTCAGGGGTTTTAAGGAGAGGCAAGCTGCCTCATTCTATGACAAGCAGTTTCATTTTAAGTAAGCAGTAGTGCACATTTTGTGTTTTGCAGTGAACTACCTAGTGACTGTGTATCATCAGTTAAGATCATCATGGTTATATTTGTTTGCAAGACAGGAAAAACTAGTTTTAGTTCTTCCTAGGTACTTTACAGCTTGTTCTGTTTCATACTTTTGCTTTTAAAGTAAGCATGTGGCTCTGTTAATGAGTTTTGTATCGGAATAAAGGCAGCTGCAACTGGGAATTGCACCCTTTGTGTAAGGTGAAGTAGTGTGTGGTGAATGAAACACAAATGATTGCTGAAGTTCCCTTCAAGACAGGGCAGTAGACAAGGAAGACCACTGGAATTTGATGTTACCAATAGCCAAGCTATTCCAGGCGACATTAATGGAGGACTGCTAGAAAAATGTAGCATCTGTTTGTTGTCTTCAGATTTCTGAAATTATTCAGGCTTGGAATGAAGATGGCCATTTGATGAAGGACCCAGTAGAACCTGTAGATGATCCCAAAATCCAGTGGCCTGATTAATTTCTTCTGAAAATTTGTTAACTATTCAAAAATTGGTTTAAATATCATTCTCTGTTCTCTTAATCTCAGACAGTGCCATAAAATATAATCCTGTGGACTAAACCTGAAAGCCATGCAGTGCCCTTGGTAGCATGCAGATTCTAAAGCCATTTACTTCCTACCATGCAAGCACTGAAATTATGACACAGCCATCTGGAGTGCTGAATATCTGAAGATGATCAATGGGATCTTTCTTTGTTTAAGAAAAACCCAAACCACCACCACCATGAAATAAGAACTTTAGTACCACTTTTTGCCCATTAGCTCAAAACAAAGTGTCAGCCAAGAGGCAGGAAATGGATTAACTCAATCAGAAAGCAACTCTTTGGCATTCTCATATTCTTTGTCTGCTGTGAGAGTAACACTTTGTAGTAACTTCATTTCATAACAGTTAAATGGCATTTGTCACTGTTAGATATGACAATCATCTGTTCTGCTCCCCTGCCTTTTTGAACTGAGTTCATTTGCTAGTATATGTCAGTTAATCAATTATTTTATGACTCCATTTTATATTTCCTTTTTTTACTACCTTACAAGCAGAGGGAAAAGAAAAGGAAATCTGGTCTATAAATCAGCTTGTCTACCCAACAGTTTCAGTGCTACAGTATACCTGCAGTGATTGTATCCTTGAACCAGAGGCAGAACAGAAATGTGCTGTGAATGAAAAAGAAATAAACCAAAATGCAAAGAAGCCCTACTCAGGACCACTGGAATTTAGTAGCAGGAATTGCTGTTTATTTTGAGGTGAGAAAATCTTAAGGCACAGAAGTGGGCAGGATCTTTCTCTAACCTGTTCTGTTTTCACGTGCTACGCAAAGTCCTGGGGAATGCTAAATGGGTCGCTGTAGCAGGTGTCATGAAGGATCTGGAGAGTAGGAAAATCTGTCACCAGCAATGTACATTTCTTAAGAGGAAACCCAAAAAGCTGCCAAGGATGAGGAAAAGCCTTGGTTATTGTATTGTGTCCAGATTCTTTGCTGCTAGACTTCAATCCGTACCTACAAATTTTGTTTGGAGAAGCCATGCACAGTGATGCTCTGTAGTGAAATCAAAATGCCCTCATGCTACTATTGTGTAATATGTCTCACCTGCTGTTATGAAGACCGCTGGTTTCAGGTAGGTCAAGACAAGGAATCAAATTCTCCTCATACTTTTGAGGACGGAAATTCCAAACAGGTTAAAAATAAAAATGACAGCTGTATCATTCCAGTCTCATATCAATATAATAGTAGTTATTTTTTCAAAGTATGGTATTGATCTTCATTCTAATCATTTCCATAGGGACACGTTGTTCTGTATGTCTGTTGCACAACTTTTGGGAAATCTATATGTGGAAATATACATTAACAGATTATATGATGATGAATAATATACGCATTGGATCTAAAAAACTTTCATCAGGAAGTAATTTTTAATTTGAGAAAATGTATTTGTATCTGCACAGGCTGAGCTCTGCTGTGCCATTAGTCTGTGCTGCCCAGGCTGAAGTAACTCTTCTGTTTCTGAGACTGTACTTAGTAGCCATTTGTCATTCTGTGCTTCACTGTACTGCGCTATGTACACAAGCTCTATGCAGTCTTCATTGTTGTAAACGCCACACTTTCTCACAACCTTGCAACTGTTTGCTGGCATCTTCTACCAGTTCTACCACTAAGTATTTGAAGTAAGAACATCACTCTTCAGTACTTTTTCTTGGAAGCATAAGTAAAGCATGAGAAAATGTGTTAGTGTGTGAAGGTAAATTGCAGCAAAAATTGTTCTTGATAACAGGAAACCAAAGTTAAATCCTTAACTGTTTTTCCACCACTCATGAAGTAAAGTGACCATAGAGACTTCATGATTGTTACTTCTCCCTGGCTAAGAATGATTCAGGATGAGAGTTTCCCCAAGCTTCTTTTTTTTCTGCACAGTAGCAATAATTCACTTTCTGTTGTGTCCTCATGAGGCTGAGCAGAACTTGTCTGCCTTGGCCCTGTATTTCTGTGTGTTCCGGCAGTCCCATCATAGGAATGACTCTCCATTGACTCTCTCGCTTCTGTTGATATTGCATTTCCACTGACAAGGCTCAAACCCATATAACAAGACTCCAGATGTGATCTTCTGAGGGCTGAATTGAAGATAATAATAACTTAATCCTGGTGATGATGTTCTTACTAATTAATGCAGGTCAATACACTGTTAGCTTTTGGTGTCGCAACAGCACACGGTGACTCGTGACTTTATGAGGATGACCACAACTAGGTGGTCTTCCCACTGGCTACTCTAGCACTACAAGGGGAATGAGTGAGACATTGTGTTTACCCTAAATAATTACAAGAAGTTTGAAAATCAATTCATTCAGAGGTACCTAGAAGCAATAAGATATCTCCTGCCCTTGCCATGACCTGTGAAAGCTCCAGGCAGAGCTAAAGTACTTGCAAGAAGAAGGAAGTGATGGGAGCCATTTTAATGAGAAACTGTTAAAAGAGCTGAGGCAGTAAACGCTTGTTTCAAAAGATTAGGTAGTACCGATGTCCTGCCCAGAATAAGAAAGCTTGCAGGAGGAACTGCAGTTTTAGTATCATATTCTTATACAAAGGATTACAGTGCAAAACCAATGATACACTTTGAAGTCATAATTGAATTCATAAAATTAAAGTATATTTAATTTATTCTAGACAGATACAATATATTTTCATAAATCACAAAAACTCAGCAAAATATCCACTGTTGATGAATTGTTTTTAACTTGTATTTTAACAGAGGAAATTGGTCTGACAAGTTAAAAGCAAATTTTGGTGGGACTTTGCTGTCAAGACTGGAGGCTCATCTGCGTGGTTATGCCCTGATAGTGTGCACAATATGTAGATTGCTCACTAGTAAATTTTTAAGATAAAAGGATTAGTATTCACAAATTGGAAGCGAGTAGACAGATGGAGAGAAATTTAATCAAAAGCTGTTCATCCAATCAGCTCTGGCTTTAGAATATTTAAAAATGATTGTTCAAGACCTTCTGTCCTTAAAGGTATGCATCCAGGAACATCAGGATCAGCTACTCCCCATGGAAAGGAGAGCTGAATGCCAAAGTTGATGACAAAGTACAATACTGAATATCCTACTGACGCTATGGCACAAAACTGTTTGCTACAACTTAGGCCAGCCTTCTCAGTGCTGTAGCTCTACAGTCTTTGCTTAAGTTTTACCAATAAAAAAATGTGAATCCTCTTCCTGCTTCCATTTTGGGAAATAAATTGAGCTCACAAACTGAAGAATAAGCATCTTCTTTACTCCTTGCAATCAAATACTTAAAAATGAAGCCTATTCCACACACAATCAAAGTGTAAGCTGCATTTCACCCATGTCACTTTGTCAATTCTTCCATTCTAATCTCATCCAAATGGCTTAGAGATTTGTACAGTATATGGACATACAGAAGTAAACAAACGTAACACTGATAAGGTATGCTCTCTGACTTGCATTGTCTGTCAGGCAATTGAACGAGATAAGAACCTGTTCTGTGGTTACACACTGTATACCACTTACTGCAGAACTAGACCCCACTATTTGAGAAAGAACAACATATCCTCATAAAAATCACGTATATCCATGATCTGCCAGTCTGGGAAGACACACTTTTGGAGGAAAAATGTTTCCAGCATACCTAGTAAGACAGCTTTAGAGAAATGAGACTTGAATATAATTTTGCTTATAGCTTTGCCTCACATTAAGTTCAACTCTCCTTAATCCATAAATCCATGTAACTTGTAGCCTTATACAAATACGGGAGATATTAGTACTGAACAAGGTACTTGGTACCACATCTGTTGGAACATAGCAAAAGAGTTTGCCAAGAATCTTGGCTGTCAGCAGTATACCTTGTGTTGCAAGAAGTCACAGGGATGGAAAGACACAAGGATATGGAATTTGCAAGTACAGGTGCAAAACAATATGTGGTGAAGGTGTTCTGCATTATAGAAACTCATCAAGCTCTACTTCCAGTCTCATTAGCTGTCTCCAGACCTGTTGGAGAACCTGAATATTGTGAACATAAACAATTTGCATAAGAAATGTTCAAGCTATGAATTGGAAACAAGATTAAAAGGAGAAACAGCTGCGTGTAACTGTCCATCCCCTGTGGAGATTAATATCACACATTACATGAAAAATCAGATTTTGAAATGAGGTTAACAGATGAGTTAACCAGAAGAGGGAGTGAGCAATACCTCCTACATAGTACCATGTTCACCACCATGTCTTTACTGTCTTTTAGAGGCTATTCTGTCTTGAAAAATCATCCTCTAGAGGCCTGCAGAATTTGTTACTTTGCTACATTTACCATATTTGCTAACAACAACAAATTGATTTTTATTTATCTGGCAAAGCAAACCTTGGTCTTTCCCCCTAATATTTAATCCTCTTCAGCAATGTAAATAATGAGAAAGACACTTGCAGATCTGATTAACCTGCAAGTTCCTTTTTAAGCAATGAACGATCGATACCAGTACCAACTCCATTAAACAACCCTTATCACTGCTTGAGTCAGTGGATGCAAGAACACAAGTGTATGCTTACTTTTATTATGATTCAACAGTAGTCTATTCCTGAAATAAGAAAAGGCAAAAAAAAAAAAAAAAAACCAAAAAAAAAAACCACCAAAAACCAACAAAAAACCCCCCATCCAGATTCTGTAGACTTTAAAAATTCATTAGCCCAGCTATGCATTAGGCTAGAACATTTCCCTCCTGACAACCCAAGAAACATGTTTTTCTCTTAACACTGCACTTAAAACGTAAAACAGCTTTTTAGAAGTACATCTGTAGAACACTGTACTCTCACAAAGTGCTAAAATGTCAGCCTGCATCAGATGAAGCACTTGTAATTATCTATAGAATAATGGGCGAAAGCATTCACTGCTAGTCCTTGAAACTGTTGTGAATTCTTATCAAAATTTTAATTCTAAATATTGTAGGTGGACTATTCATGGACTTAGAATAACATTGCAAGCCTCAGTCAACCAACCATTCCCAACATTCTTTTAAACATTGGTTTTTCTAATTAATTAGGGAAACAAAGCAGCTAAATTATGCTGATATTTCCTTTCAGGTTGTAAATGGCCACATAACCTACGATTTGGGGCTATTCTTCAGTATGTGATATTCTATTCTCAGTTGAAAGGAGATATCCAAGAGATGAAGATTATGTTCCTAGAACAACAGTATATTATGGAAGCATTGTTTGCATGACATCCCTTAGAAGCTTTGGCAAAGACAGTTAACTTCTTGTGATACAGATTAGTGGTGACTTTACTCACTGTATTTACTTGTTTGAGACTTCCAGACTCATGGCAGTGTAGCCAGCTGGATGTCTGGAAACTGACAGTTTAATACCTTGTGTAAAAAGATGAGAAAATTTGTGTCGCACGCCACAGCAGATGATACCAAGATAAGGCACAGCCCCTTGGTCTCCTGAAGAAGGTTACCATTGAAAAGAGCAACTACACGGAAGTTCTTGGAATATCTCCTAGCTTGCAAGGACAGCAGCTGTCTTGTGTCCCTGATGATTCAATTTGAAGGTGAGAGGTACTGTGCTATTCATAGCACCATGGATGAGGTCCTTTCTTCTCTTGAAGCTCCTCTATAGCCTGCCTTAGAAAACAAAACCGTGCAAACAGGTCATATAGTGCAGCTAGATGACAGGTGCTCAAAACTGATGAAACAAAATGCTTCCCTGTTCATACCCATGAAGCATACTGTGCTTCATGGAGCACAGTAGCCTTCTAGTAGGTATCACTGAGATACACAGACTAGGGTGATTTTTAGGAAGGAATAGAACTTTATGTTAAAGTCCCGATATCCACATTTCTTTTGGCTATACTCAGTAGATCATGCTTTTCTTTAGTATTTAGTTCAATTCTGTAGAATAAATTTCATCTTATTCCTATAGCATATAAACAAATAAGAGTCTAAATATGCCAAGTCTGGCCAGAGTCTTCTACCTCATGTAATGCTTATTTCTGTGCAGTTATCTGCTCACTTCCCAAATATCTGAGTACAAGCCTGAAAGCCATTTGACTGCACAACTCTTTAGGCCTAGGCTGAGAAGTGAATTGCAATGGTGAAGACAGCAGGTAGGCAAACACTTTCTGTCACCCCACTCTATCTCCTGAGTTTAACTCAGCCCTTATTGCTCCCACTCCATTCAACTGCATCCCATTGATTCCTATCCCTTATAAACTTCCATGCTTTAGGATCTGCATCAGTTTACTATTTGCAGTTTGAGGGAACTGTCTGCATTTGCTGTGCAAAGAACACTGAGCCTTATCCATATTTTCTGAAGAAACATTTTAAAAATTGCACAAAAATTTTGCTTTTTCTCTCAATTAACAGTTTATTGGTCTTTGGAATAAAACACATTGGATGATAGAGAGAACATACTAGGAGTTAAGTAGCAAGATGAAATAGTGATATTAATCCACAAATGCTCAAACTGAGATTAATCAAATTTGAATGTTTAAGCAGTCCTTCAAAAAGTTAATAAAGGGAGTAATTGTTTTTTAAAAAAAATTAGTTTAATTACTTCCAAGAATGGTGTAAGCACTTGGTAACTTACTGCTTCTGAAACTAAGTTCAAACGGTTATGCAGTAGGAGGACACTTTTATAATCTGGTTGAGCTGAAGGAAGAAAAACATACTAAGCTTCATATTAACTATGTAGTTAAGTATTTAGGTGATTGTTCTAACCAGTTGACTAGGCCTCTCAACATTCATCGAGTCTGTCTTTGGTAGAGAGTTGCTATTGCTTGCAATAATCTTTCTCCCTGATCCCATACAGAAAGCCCCGAAGCAATGTGTATTGATTTAAATGAAATCCTTTCAGCAATTTGAATCAAAACTGTTCTGCTTCTCTGGTAATGAATACAAGGAGATTTTGGAAAAGGAGTTACAGCTGCTGCTTGATTGAATATTCAGGGGAACAACAGAAATGATGTTACATGAGGGACAGACTCGTCTTCAGGTTAGCCCCCGTAAACTGAAGTTAACTTGAAAGTTTGAAATTAACTCTGCATGGCTTGAAGCTTTTGATCATTATAAGATGCTCGGAGAAAGCAAACAGATGATCCTTTCGCCGCTGTGATCCTTTGAATTGTCTGCACAGACATAGATTATGTCCATCTAGCTGAACATGCCAAAAGGCTTTAGGCTCACATTCAGAGAAGGCACAGGCAGAGAGGCCTGTCTTGTAAGTTGCTGCCCATTGCCTGCTAGCAGGAATTGTTTTTCCAAAAGAGAGAAGCATATGTACTGTTGTTCATTTTGCCATACAAGATTTTGTGTTGCAACAAAGAGGAAAGGAAGAATTTTGTTTTAGATTTGACAGAAGACATTACAAATAATATACTTGTGCACAAAGCGTTTGCAAAAGTGAAATCACAGTAAAGTTCTGTCCCTGAGGCTTCCTTTGCTCCTGCTGAAAGATCTCTGTATTCTTAATATAAAGGTGGCCCCGTGGCCATTTTCTGCCAAAACTGAAGTCTACAGGTCAGATTAGGAATGATATTGAAGAACCTTAGAGACCTAGAAACCCAGTACTTCCAGACTCTATGCATGAAGCTATGAAAGGCTAAGTCAAAACCCAAATTATCAGGTCTTTAGTCTGGCATGGAATTGGGAATATGGAAGTCTTGGGATGAATTCAATATAATCCACTTAGGTGGGTTCACACTCAGTTCAGCTCACTTAGAAAGTAGATTTTCATGTTTCCAAAATCCTAGTTTTGCTCCACTTGAATAAGTGGTTAATTTGGAGAGGAAAGAATAAAACAAGAAGAAAAAACTACCTTTTTCATCATTAGGTCTGTTTGGAAATTTGTGTTAAATTTTGAGAAATAAATTTGTATTAATTTCTAGACAAATAAAGGCATTAGTTGTCCCCTGAAAAATTCTTCAGCTCATGTTCATATAAAGAATGCTCACCTACACGTAACTTTTTTGAGCTTTCACCAAAATTTTTTCTCTCCTCACTTTTATTCAGAGAGGTGCTTTGAAACACTCTGACAAGTTAGATTAGCCTTGTGATAATAACTGTGTCGGTCTGCAGCGCCAACTGGGACTTCCCCTGGCTTCAGAGAAGTTGCTAGGCTACTATCTTAAAGAGACAACTCACTTGATTAATTGCAAATACAGATTGCTTTATGAAAAAGTTAATACATTTATAACAACAAAGTCTGAGGAAATAGCAGACTGATTATCAGAACTTGCAGTATTCCCTGAATACAGGATTAAGGAACAAAAGTACAGCTTTTAATAACACTTGCAAGTCGGCGCTAGCTCCAGTCCTGCTTTCAGTGGTGTGGTATTACCGTGGTACTGGTAAATCGCCATTTCATGAAAATCACAAAACATTTGTTTCTAGAGTGTGATATCCAAAATAAATATTACCTCACTCACGTTGTACTAATGTAACTGGCAAAGAACTGCTGTAATATTCTAGGGTCCCTTTAACCCAAATATGCCTTGGAGGAGAGTATATTTTTGGTATGTGTTTGTGCTGAATGTCTGACTGCTGATATTTTGCTTTTTCATTAAATATCTTATTACTTGAAACTCTTCAAAGGGCTAAGCAGCTTTCATTCCTCAGATCATGCAGTGATTTTATGAATAAATGTAATATGGCAATACATATGATAATTAAAATATATATATTTAAAAAAAAATGTGAGCACCTGGTTTCTTATGAATAGACCTTTCACAAATTATTTTAATTTCCATGAAATTTGTTGACAAAAACTGGAGAATAAAGTCTTTGAAATTTTCTTTGCCTTTTTTTTTTTTC
>VZRN01005529.1:1201005-1316462 GCA_013397935.1 Dasyornis broadbenti
CCTTTTCTTTTTTTTTTTTTTTTTTTTTTGTTTGCAAAGTAACCCAACGAACCACCCAAACTCTCTTTGATGTTTCAGTATTGCTTAGAAATCTGAGAACATTTTAAAAATACTGTCTGGGTTTTTAAAAGCTACTTAAGGCAAATCAAATATTTTCAAGCAGCTTTACATGTAAATCTTTATATAAGCAGCAGACATCTGCTCAACCTGTTTCTGATTCTTCTGAAAGCTACATTAATAACTTGTTTTTCCTTTAAAACTCCAAGTAGGATGTTCATGTACAATTTGGAAGCAGTTTGGCTTATTTTTTGTGGTTACAGGAATGTGAATGCATTAGACTCTGATTGTTAGACAGACCCTGGTTTAACCAGGAGATATTAAGGAATGAGCTACCTGCAATGAACTGAAAGAGCAGGTGAGGGAGTAACAGCACAGCACAAAGCTTCAGTGGGCGAGCCTCAGAGTAGAAAATATTGAAAAAGCTCTGGAAGGAATGTGACTGTCAAACTCAAACCTATGGAGCTTGAAATCATTGAGATACAGACACTGTGGCAAGTCTTCCTGTCTAACATGCAGTGTAAGGCTTACTTGAGGATTTCTCTAAGTTGTGTGTGTTTACATGTGTTGGGAGTAGGTGATAGGGCACCTGCAAACCCCAGTGTAATAAGTCTTTATATGAAAGCCAAGGAATTAAGATGCAGATCCTCTCCTGATGCTGAAAGGCAGTAGGGAGGGTGCAAGGCCTTGTGCTGTTGGTTACTTTAGATCATTTGTGAGAGACACATCATCTTTATTTGTGATAGTGTACCACACCCCTTTCACTCTCAAACAAAACTGGAGGAAGTTTGTGCATAATCTGTATAGGCTAGGGAATATAGCATAGTTTGGGGGCTATCTTGCTTAGCCTTTTACTGAAATTTTCCTTAGAATGAAATATATTGTCACAGTCCTAAGAGAGAGCTAAGCTGTGAGAACTCTGTAAAACAGGGCGTTATGACATAATGCAGCAAGGAAAAGGATGCTAATGATGGAACAGGATTCTACTCCTATTTTGGCCTTATGAATGTGAAGAGGTTTAGGAGCACTTAGGGTCTGCTTTAGTGGAAATAAAATTCCACAGAGATGTGAGTAGACTCTGGGGATTCAACTGATAAATAGCAAAGAAAAACTTTATTGAGGGATTGTTGAAGGATTAAGATCAGTTTAAAGTAGAAAGAAGTATAAATGCTGGCAAAGTTCTAAAACAGATCCAAGAACAGGTGCTTTATGTATAAGAACTAAAAATATATTCTAGGTAATTTTTTTTCAAAAATGTAGTTTCTTTTAAATGTTAGAATTCACTGATATGGAAAAAACCTTTGGATTGGTAATGACTATTACTTTGGGTAGGTGAAGGGAGAAATTAGTTTCTGTTTTTTGATATATATTTTCATACTATACTGGGTTAACTTT
This sequence comes from Dasyornis broadbenti, assembly GCA_013397935.1. Taxonomy (NCBI): domain Eukaryota; kingdom Metazoa; phylum Chordata; class Aves; order Passeriformes; family Dasyornithidae; genus Dasyornis; species Dasyornis broadbenti. Next base: position 1,202,458 of record VZRN01005529.1, read on the forward strand.
TTTTTTTTTTTTAATGGGACTTTAAAATCCATCTTTTGCTATTCATGTAATAAGACTCAGCAAACTTACAGGGTCACAATATTAGGTTTTTGCATGGAGAAAATAAATTATTGCATGTAAATATCAGAGGAAACCTGTTGCAAGCCACTATAAAATGCAGCTGTAGCACTTCTACTTACTGGCTTAATAGAGAGTCACAAAATTTTTCTTCAGACTGCTAAACATAATGTTATACAATAAATATCCTCTTGCTGTTGATACTCTTTTAGTCTTCCATTTTCAAATAATATTTTTCCTGTACATTTTAAGAATTTCCCAATTCTTATTTTAATTTTTTTTAATGAATGTACAGTTTTGTGTTGTTTTGGTTTTTTTTAGTGGCTCCACTATTCTCGTTTAGAATCTAAAAAAGAGGGGTTGATTGAGAGCTGAAAACCATTTACTGGACTACATTTCAGCCCTTTTTATGCTCTAAGATGTGAACTGGCTACTCTTCCAAATGATCTCTGTCCTTTATAAATAAGAAGGAAGAATCATAAAGGTAAATGTAATTTTTAACCCTTCTTCTAGTCTTTCAGCTGCTCTTTTCAGAATTCTTGAGTCAATGGCCAAATGACAGCTCTGCCAACTATTTGTAACAAAAATGTAGATGATTTAGGTCAGAAAAACAATATCTGAGCTCAGAAAACAGCGTTATTTCTGGTATTTCTGCAGCTGGATTTTCCAGTTACTGTAATTTTAGTACGTTCGGCTACACTTCTAAATAGCCTGGAGAGGCAGGTTTTGGACCCCTACTGAAAATAGTATAACTAAGATCTGTTTAAGAATGACAGCATGAATTCCTTTGCTTAAATACTAAGGAATGACAAGAATAGGGCAACAAAATTCTAAACTAAAGCTCTAAATCCAAATTTTGAGTGACAGCATTTTTTTTTCTATTCTAAGTGTATGGAAAGTCAAGTACTACAAGAAGGTGGACAAGCAATAGAAATCTTTTTATGGGCATTCTCCCAAAACCTGTGAGAAGCATGGATCTGAAGTGGTAGAGCTACTGCTCCTGCAGCACAAGGGGACGATGTAAGTGACTTCATTAATTTTGCTGTATCTATTTTTGTATTCCAATACATGATGTTAAGAGAATGTAACTTGGACAAATCTCATCTAATTTTTGAAGTTCCATCTAACTTTCAAGCTTTGAGAGGAAGAGCTGGACCTGATGACATTATGAGGTTTATTCAAACTGAATTCCATGCTTTTTTTTTCCCCATGGGTTTATGATTATGAATCCAGATATGCACTGCAACATGGCTTTTCCTACTGTTTGCTTGCAGCTGTGGTATCTTATTTACCATCATTTTCATGTCATAGATAGTCAGATGTTCTCTATGTATACATATATGTACAAGCACACGTGAACACAGATCCATGGTACACTCATGTATATATGTATATATAAACTAGAAAGTGGCTTTACATCTTGATTCAGATTGAGAATAAAGTAATCTATGTGTGTAAAAATTTTCAGGTGTGTCAAAAGGTTTTTGGATTTCATATTCTAAAACCAGAAAATTCGGTTGGGAATTTTAGAATTTTATAATGGTAACATAAGAAAGTACAAAAATTTTCAAGAAACTCCAAAATATTAATCTTGCAGTGTTTGGGAGAGGGTGAGGCAGACAAAAGGACAGAATAACAGTTTTGTAACCATCTCCAGTCTGTAGAAACATGTAAACAAAAACTACACCTGGCATACTGTATCACAGCATAGCCAATGCTCACTTTGTCCTTTTTCCATCTTTGTTTACAGACCTGCAATCAGTATAGCAGCATTAAACAAACCCTAAGAAAAACACCAAAGTCTACCTTTACTTTAAGGATAAAATAAAGGGCTCATCAAAAATCCATAAGTGTTAAGAAATGCCACCAATCCATGTCCAGCCAACCAGCACTGGCAGTTTCTAGCTTGCAAATGTACATCTATAACAACTGTTAAAGTCTAAAGGACTGTATCATCAGTTGGCATAAATCAATGTAACCCCACCAAAGTCAAATTTTAATGAGAATAGAAAGGACTAGCTCTTCTCCTGAATACTGAGATATATTGCCAATATCCTGCTTATTTTCCTGCACATTTGTCACACAGAAAAAAAAAGGCACAGTAAAAATTGTAGCATGTCAGATTACTTGCTTCAGTCTGAACCTCAAATGAATAAATGTTACAGTCTTCCTGACCTGATGCTTATATTCTTTGTATACCCTGCCAGTATTTCATCCTTGTTCAAGTAGTTGGAATTTCCCACAAAAGCATTTGTAGTCACTGCAGAAAAGCCACTGTAAGTGAGAGATTTAAACAATGTGTCCCCCAAATAAATGTAAAAATCTTATCATTGTGCTGAATAGAATGAATGCTTACTGTGCTGCTTCACTGCTGCTAATAAACCATATGAAGTCAATTTACTCTGTCCATTCAGTAATCTCAAGGTATCAAACCGGCAGCTTCAGTGTTGGTTTCACTGTTAGGCTGAAAAGGTTGCAGCTTCTGCACTGAGGGAGAAATGCTTTCCATTTCTGAGCAGTTGCAGCAAATACTTCCTTCTGAATTTCTCTGAAAACAAGGGAGAAAACCTTATTTTTCTTCAGATCAACAAAATAAAAATACTCTTTTTGCATTCCTTTGCATTACTTGTATTTGTGTCTTATTAGATAATACTTAAATTAAAAAAAAAATGGCCCTTCCTTTTCTTTTATTTTCTTTTTATTTTTTTACATTGCACAAGAAATTGGAAAATATATGTTCTATCTGGAAGACAAATAACAAAACCAAAATCTGCCAACTAAATAGTGGGGTATCAGTGTTCATGACATTTTCAGTTATAATTCTTTCATAGGTGTATGTTATCTGCAGCATAATTATTCTGTTAAGAGGATATGACTCTAATCTCATCTCTGTGATGACATCACCATCAGAGGAAACTTGAAGTTTAAAGTAACATATTAATTATTTCAGCTACCCCATTGTTACAGGATGGTTTTAATGATTTTGTTACACAAACTATATAAATACTGAAATTCAGCTGGAATTGCTTTCCTTAATAACGAAAACCTTGCTACCAGCTGTTTAAAAATATTTTAACTGCATTTCTTTACTTTTTTCTAATTAGAATTATATTATAATTAGAGAATTTTAACACTAAATATATATTTAGATGGTATTTTCAGCTCTTGTGCAATTTTTTGCTATCAAAGACAAGCAGAATAAGGAAGAAAGTAATAGCTTCAACTACACTGGGAAGGATGAAGCATGATAAAGTCATTCGATGTGATTTGTACTTAGAAAACAAATCTTTTTTGTCCAACAATTCAGCATTAAGGAACAGGACAAGAAACAGCAAAAAGTGTCTGCAGACTCCAGTTCATTAATTCAAGGATTACTTAGGTTATTAATGATATTTTTTGATGTTTAAACCATTAATGCATACTGGCTTTGTTTCAAATTATGGCTTTATAATGTTACTTACATTGAATTACTAATGAAGGTGAAATCTGCCAAGAAGAAAACACCAGCTTCTATTTACTGTAGGAAATAACAACGACAACAATAAAATATGTTGAAGCAGCCCCAGAACTGATAGCCATCTTTATTATTTCACCTCACGGCCTGCTTCAGCTTCTTGCCATATGCTAAAAGTTCATCCTCTGATGAGCCTTTAAGCTGTCAGTCTGTCTTCCTATCTATTCTCTCATTTTCTCTTCGGTATGAACGGCTATTTGCTGGAAATTGTTTTATATCTTGCCTGACCATTGGACTGCAGGGCATAGTTAGTTCTCATGTCTTCTATTAGAAGGACAGTGGACACAGCAGGCAAGCTAGGCCAATTAAGTGGCCACCATCATTAAGATTAACCTTTTTAAAAATCTGAGCATTATATATGAGAACATATTTGTTACTGGATCAGTACCTCAGGGCAGGAAATGTGCAATTTAATCACCAGTTTTCCACTTTTTTCATTCTGCATAAGGCTGAGGCCAAAGTGTGTTTTGAAGGGCACAGGCATTGGCTTGTGGGTCAGTCACCTATCTATGTCACATCAACAGGAGAAAGTTAAAAAAGCTCCTGATTTGACTGCCACCAGTACAGTAATACTCTTCTGAAAATTCTAGCGTTGCTTCATGTCGACATCAATCTTCTAAATGTTCATAGCTTTGGAATAAATTTTCACAATTTTAAATATATGTCTGAATATCCAAACCTTTCCTCCTTTAATTTATCTTACTAATAGTCCTGCTTTGGGAATAATAGATACGTTTTTCATTTCCTGCCCTTGTCATGTGCCATTTCATTTGGAGGAAAAAGCATGGCAGGGTTAGTACTCCTATGTCTGTATTTCTCTAGATGTTGCTCTGTGCCATATTGTTTAATTCTTGTTATCCTTGCCTGATAATCTGATTTCATGCAGAAGGAAGAAGTTAACTTATTGGTGAATTCCCATCAATACCTTAGTACTTCCACAGCTGATGAATTTTTGTTCATCCCAATACGTTTAGCAAGAAATATTAGAAGGAGAGAATCACTTGTAGTGTTATTTGCTGCAGCAAAGCAAAGAGCAATAGACTCAGTAGAATTTGGTTTCCTCTGGGCTGTGCCCATGATTGGGTTCCCTGCATGTGCTGTAGGACCAGGAGCTTCTGAAGGTAATCTCACATTATCCCCACTCACTACACTTTGGTTTTCATTGTAGAGTCTATGCACTTGATTTGTTTTGGATGAAACAAAAAAATTTCTAACAGGAATTCCATTCACAAGACCAAATTTAAACTGCCATGTACCTACATGATATGTGCTTTGTAGCTATCTGGTCACCAGCTCAATTTCTTTGCTCCAGCTGAGCAATGCTACCTGCTGTCACAGGTGTCTTTGTTGCTTAATCATAGAATCATACAATGGTTTGCATTGGAAGGGACTTTAAAGATAATCTAGTCTAACCCCCCTGCCATGGGCAGGGACACTTCCCATCAGACCAGGTTGCTCAGAGCCCCATGCAACCTGGCCTTACACAATTTCAGGGACGGACCATCCACAGCTTCTCAAGTTAACTGTTCCAGTGTCTCACCACTCTCTCAGTAAAGAATTTATTCTGTATACCTAACCTAAATTTCTCCTCTTTCAGTCTGAGTCCATTACTCTTTGTCCTATCACTATAATTCCTGATGAAGAATTCCTGATGAAGACTGGATATTTGCCCACTGAAGATAATAAAGATCAAATTTAAATTGAAAGCTTATTCCTCCTCAATAATTTATTCAACTAGAGACTGATATTTTTGTTTAAGTAGACTGTGTTGAACCAAACACTTTTTTTTGAAGTGTAATGACCTTTTTTTTGGTGAAAAAAACGTAATTTTTTTGAAAAAAAAATTTGTGGACCATTTATCAGATTGCCTTTCAAAAGCTAAAATCCCCTTCTATTTTATGTTGGTTTAGACAGTGAAACTCAAATAATCTCTTCTCCATCCACAGCATTTCCTTCAAAGTTTTTAACAAAAATCTCACAAAACCTGGTGTAATAAATACAGTGCCTTTTTTTTTTTTTTCTTTNAAAAAAAGGGCCTTTTTTTTTTTTTTTTTTTTTTTTTTTTTTTCTTTTTTACCACAGGAAATGAGAAAGAAAGTAAACTTTGTTTCTCAAGGTTCTTCTGATCACCATGATGGACAATCAGGAGCCTCAGTTTCACAGATTCCTTCTTGCATCTGTGCCAGCCCCATAAGCTCAGCTTCCCCCAGATTTGAAAATAATGTTGATGAGGGAAAGAATTAACTGTTTTCTGCCCTTCCTTCTTCTGCCCACCAACAGCACCTTTATTTGCATTTTTTTTCAGGTCTTATATTATTATAGTAAGTTATGCTTCTTTAATGAAACTAGGCTCTAGCCATATTTTAGATTGTAGCATTAAAAAGTTTTGAGATTCAGATCAGTCTTTTGAGCATCTAAATGTCTTTGCCAGTGATGATATAAATAATCTTTAATTTTGCATATCCCTTCCCCTTATTAAGATGTTTCCTTAACTCTGAATCAAATGTTCATACAGCAAATGTCAAGTTGAGAACTAATATGCTATGAAAATAAAAGAAGTTGAGCAAAGGAAAATAACATCCAATGAGTTTTCAGGTAAAGCTATGCTGTTGAATTACTTCCTCAGGCACTCATGCTTTTTTTGTGGGAATCAATTACATCTCCTTCTCTTTGTTTCAAACAGATTATTGTGCAGATGAACACAGTGCTTGTATGTCTTCTGTTCTCTGAATCCATTCCACAAACTAATGGTACAACAAGAACCGTGTATGGGGGAGCTCAGCACCCTCTGATCTCCAGGTGGGCCCCAATGTGTCAGAAGCATTTCTATCTCCTTACATCTGCTATCCCCACTTGGATCTCTCTCATATCTTGGGACAGGTCAGACAGTACAATGAAGTCAGCAACTGAACTGAGAACTTGCTGACTACCTGAGAGTGAATAGACTGCTGTCTAGAACTTGGTGAATGTAATTTCTAAATTTCTTTCCTTTGCTATAAAGTTAACACTGCTGCACTACAGGTAGTAACATACTTTTAAGCATGTGTCCCATGTTGGCTGAAGCCTTCTATTCTGTTCTGTTCTGAACAGCTCTCAGCATGGCCCAATTTTAGCAACACTTTTTCATGACAGGCCTTCCAGAAACTGATTTCTGTTTGCTCTATTATTTATATTTCACTTATATACCCTAAGTAAAGGATGATTTTCACAGTTGCTAGTTAGCTATCTGCGAACAAGAAGCTCCAGATAGCTATTTATAAGCTTTCCTGCTATAGTAGGTAAACCAAATGAAGAGACCATCTCTATACAGCTTACGTAAGTCCTTAAACAATTTTCCATGAAAGATTTGCAACAGCCCTAGGCACATGAAACATTTACCATTACTCTTGGGTAAAATAAATGTGCCTGGCACATTTTTTCCTGACACCATAGCACAGTTGTTTGCACAACGGTGATACCATGGAGAAGGAATTGGTTTGTTGAGTACCACCCAGGTTCATAGCAGATTTAGAGGATGTGGTACTAGAATTGTCAATGTGATGATTTTGGTGGAAGTGTTGGTATGATACACTGTGAACTTAGTCAGCTTGTGCTGGTCCTAGCTAAAAGAATAGCTGTGCGAGTCAGAATTGTGAAAGCAGAGGATCTGCATTTACTTTCTTTTTGTCTACAGAAGAAAGATATTTTAAAAAATGATTTATTAGTGTACATATCATTCTGATCTGTAATTACTTCCTTCTCTTCACAGGAATAAGATACTACAAAAAGCCATTTATTAGTGAGCATGTCATTCTGCTTATGTGAGCTTGCAAGGGAAAGAATGTATTGAGATTTGGCCAGGAAGAGTGAAGAAAAGAATGGTGTCAGTGTGAGTTGAGCATTCAGTTGTGCTTTTTACAGATGTATTTTCTAAGATATAAATCAGGTCAAGGAAGCTTCAGTTGAAACATGTTTGCTGAATGAGCAGATAACTGCAGTGAAAGGATGTAAAGTGAGAGAAATAAAGAGCAACCCACACTGCTATAAATGTGAACTACAAGCCATGTAAATAGCATAACTCCCACTGAGAATGTCACAAGCCTTTCAGGCACTTACTTTTATTTCTAAGCTTTGACCAGCCCCAGCTATCAGTGTTACAGATTCTAGCTAGCTCTTAGCAGACATTTTATGAAAATTCACACACGTATTTCAGAAGCTCATAAAAAGACATTTCATTATTATTCCTCAATTGTATGTACCACTAACTGTTTTGAATCCATTGTAATTTGTATCCCATGCACTAAACATTATAGCAGCAGGGTTTGAAATTAGTGCCATTAGGTAGGTCGCCTTGATATGTGTGTGATAAGAAGCAGTCTTTCATTGAGGGTAAAGAAGTGTATTATTTAGTAAACTAAGTGCTTTTTTAGCTGTTGCTTTTAAAGCTGTGTCACTGCTGTTAAGCAGCTCAAACTTGTTGGCACCAACTATGTGCAAACTCAGAAAATACCTTTTTGGTGCAATTTGCTCACTTCAGAAACTGGGGTGGGTTTTTTTTCAGTTTTTATTTTTATACCTGTTGGCTCCTGTCTCATCCTTTCTATCTAGTTGCTTTTGAGTGCAGTAAATGACCAGGGAAAAAGTTTTCCCATGAAAAAGATAAAGTTTCTTGTCTTTTCTGCATGGTGCAGAGGTCATGATGGGAGATCAAAGACAGGAAGCAGCTTATCATTTTGTTAACAGGTACAGGGACTCAGAGCTTTGTTACACTCTACCAGAAGCCATTAGAGACCTGTAATAAGCTAGGAGCACCAGCATGGGGCTTGATTTTAGGCTGGCAATGAGGTGTAGTTTTGTTCAGGAATAGACAGGAAGAATGCACTGGCACCTGTTTGGAATATACATGTGTGTTTTCATACATATATCTGAGTCCATGTGGATCTTCCTTTTGACATTTAATTCAACACAGAATAAACAACATAAAAGTTTTGTTGATCTTCACGATCACCCCAGGCCCCCACACCTGTCAAATACAGCGGAACAGAAGATATCTTTCGTTTTCTTTTCTCATGCTGCCTAGCTACATTTTGCTTCATATGACGTGCAGCACTGACCTGGCTTCTGGTTCCTAAAATTATGGGGGTAGCATAATTTTTAACTTGTTCTTCATTAAAAGATTACTATTTTCTTTCACATTTTCTTGAACTCACTCAGGAGATTCTTGTGAGTCATAAAATAATACTAGAAATAGTAAATATTTGTTAGAATAGATTCTATAGAAATTAATAATGATTCATATAGGTATCAGTTAAATGTCCATGGTACCCTGTTATTTTCCTCTACATTTCATACCACTGGATTTTTTTCTTAAAAGCAAAATCCTCTGAAAATATTACCCCTCTATGGTGGACGCTTTTTGGAAATTGTTATGCAAATCCAAATCCTGCAGACTTCAGAGGGAATCTGTGACAAAAGTGAGACAGGCACAGATACCTCCACCCAGGCACTTCTTTTGATTAAGGTTCTCTGCTTTAAAACAGAGTTTAATCAAGGATAGAAAAACCAGAGGAAAACTGCTTTCCAGGTGTGCCTCGTTGTGCAGATGGTGTGCTGCCAAAGAGAATCAAAAGAGACTTAATTACAAGAACGATCAGCAGAGTAAGACAGGATGAGAAATTGTGTGCTCTGATGGAAGTTGTTCATTACAAAACAACGGCACTCCTCTGCATGTAGGGAAGGATGAAGCCACTTCTGATGGATGACAAAGGCTTTTTGAAGTCTGCTGAAACTGAGCAATCCATGCTATAATGCTTGAAGCATTTAGAGGAGGTGATGATCCCTTGTCCTTTCTCTGGGCAAGCCCAAACCTGCAGGGGAACCCATGCTCACTTTCCTGGACAAATGGACAGGTAACAGCCTTTGCCAGTCTGCTCCCTGACAGCCTTTAAAATGTTTCAAGGAGTGTCAGCAGTTTAAAGCAGTGCTCGTGTCTGTTTTGCAGAGAGAGGCAATGTTACCCCTATATGAATAAAGTCTATTGGTTAAGATAGATCTGAGGCCCTGCCGTGCTGCCTGCTGTTGTCTCAAGTATGTGGACATGGTCTCTGGAATTTTCCAGTCTCAGTAACCTTTTGAAACTGCTTTTTGAGGTAGTTGAACACACCTTACCACGTACCTATACCTAAAATATCAAATGTTTAGATTTTAGGCAAAAGCTAGAGGGGGAGGTAGAATCCTTCCTCATCAGCAAAGTAATGTATCATTTAACTTAGATATTCACTCCTGGCTTTCTCTGGCAATGATGGTTAAACTATGATTTTTGCAACTGACTGTGACTGCACCCACAAAGAATCCCAGTGGGACTCCATTCAACTACAGCATCTGGCCACAGAGAGCTGCAGGCAGAACAGCCTCATTAGTATGTGCTGAGAGATAAGCCCTGTCTTACTACCTGTCTTGTCTGCTCTAGGACATGTAGTCAGTGGTCCATAAACAGTAATGTGTTTGTCAAGGTACTTTTGATGAAACAAATTACAAACTCTGTTAATTGAAATGAGATCACCACTCTTCCTCCATGGCCTTGGGACTGGCACAGTGCTCTGCACTGGCATTGCAGTTGCATGCTAGTTTGGTGGCAAAAAGCCCAAATCTTCAATCAGCTCTCCAGAAAACAGCAATGACAGTTTCTCCTTGGATAGCATTTTATTTCTGCTTTTTTTCCGGGGGGTTCTACAGACACTACTCTATTAATTTTAGCAACACCACAGAGTTCACAGAGGCCTAATCCTCTGTAATCAAGGAATAGACTGTCAATGACTTCAATAAGCTTTGGATTTGGCCTAGATGAATACGGCCTAGGAAAGAAAAACAGCCCTTCCAGCAAGCAAGTAGCAAAGTTTGGATTTAAATGCCAGTGAGTCTAAGTAATAGCAACCTACTTAGCTCCCCAAAAGGGACCCTAATGGCATTCTGAGGCAGTAGGTTGAAGAAAAGAGATTAAAATGTTCCAGTAAATCTCAGAGGAAAATGGTAAACAAGAGAAGAAAGGTGGTAGAGAAAAAGTCCATCTGTAGAGTGAAAGAGGATAGAGGATGAGCTTATCTCTTGCCTCATCAGTTTAGTCTTCTTTCCCTTCCTGTCCCTCTCTTTGGACTATTTACTTCAATAAATTTTGTTGTTCCAGACTTCCCATTACAAGTTCTGTATCTGCCATAACTCTTTTTTCTGCCTGTTGGCAACTGGCAGGATATACAGCTTATGGCAATACTGAGTCGCTAGGAGAAGTGAACTAGCAGGACACCTGAAAATACTAAGAATTCACAAAATTTACAAACATTAGTTAATTAAGTCTTGCAATACCTTCGTTAAAAAACAAGACTTATTAGACATCTCTTCTGGGAAAGGAGAATGACTAAAGCCAGCTTTATCTAAAGTGTTAATATCTTTTTATAATTTGTGTATGGAGTATATAGTTATAGAATTATAGGTGGGATGAATTTCATGCATCTGCCTACAGATCCTTGTATGAACAACATGCAAACATGGCATGCGGAATTAAAATCCTCTTCTGAAACCACTTGTAATGTATAATCTTGGAACAATCATTAAGTTGGAAATAGAGTCAATGTGAATGCTTCAGCCTGCTTCCACCAAGAATGGTGACAATGAGTGAAATTAAGCCCAGTGGGGTAAACTCTGTATTGATACCAGGCAAGTTAAGTTGGAAAGCATCAAGCAAAATCAAAATACCATTGCTTTAGTCTAGTCTCACTTTGGATATTTAGGAAACCAGACACATAATCTCTATATCAGCAGGAGATCTAAATGCTTACAGCCTTTTCTTTCTGCTACTGTCTGGCTTTTTTTTTTTGCCCAAAGACACAATAACTATTTTAGGGAAGTTCACACTGTGACAAGGCCTGTGTTACGTAAATGAAATGAAGACACTCAAGACTGAATTAACAGGACAGTTTTGGGAAAAAAATAGTGGAGTGATTTTTAGCAGCACCTAAAACTTGCATAGACTTGTTTCCTTGTTTATCTGTTTGAATGGACACCTGCTGGACAGTTCAGTTTATCTCCCAACACTTGCATTTTTGCCCCAGTAAGTTTGTTCCCTCACTCCTGTAAAGACCTCTCCTGTAAAAGATAAAAGGACAGATCTGAAGTTACATGTTAGGGATAAAGATTACATTACAGGCAAGAAACTTTCTGTGTGGATACACAGTTGTAGATGGCATTTTTAAGGATTGTATCCTGACAGTCAACATATGGCATACACTGGATATCACACAAGAAACAGCCCAGTATGCACAAGACCTCTGCATGAAAGACCATTACCCGTAGCAAACCTTCGGGGGCCAGTCTATTTCAGAGAAATGGGAAGTGTAATAAAAGGGAACAGAAGGTGAGAATACCCTTTTCATAGTGAGGGAAAGGTCCTGCTGTCTGAGGCCATGGTTGGCATAAATCTTAGGGGAAAGAAATGGCAGCCTATGTGGATGTCTTATAGAGCTGAAGAAGCCAGTGCTTAGGGCAGTAGGCAAAAGAAAAGTCCTTAGGCTAAACTGCAGGAGCTCAGATTTCTGTAGGCCACAAACATCTCATGTGTCATTGGCCACATCCTTGCACAAGTTGTTGGACAAAGGGCTCTCTCTGTCAGTTATTCATCTGTTTTAACTATGTACATCAAACTTCTGTGCTCCAGTGGCTACAAAAGGATCTCAGTATTTCAGATGACATGGCGCTGCTTTACATCTTAATTCTGTGTTTAGGGAAGATGGTGAAAATCATCTCTTTTAAACTGTACTTTCGTATCTGAGTAAGAAGCTAATTTTCCTCCTGCACTATCAAATATTTCTTTAGGTTTGTACAGTTTCCCAAGCCCACAGTGGTGTGGTGTAATCTAATAATTCTATTTATGATGAAAGGCCACAGTTGTGCCCAGAAGTAACTGCCAACCTGCTCTAAGGGACGTAAAGCCTTCTAAATCTCAGATTTGCTCTTCTCGAGGAGGAAAGATAATTAAAGTGAGAACACAAACTCTATTACTGGAATTCACAGTTTACTTAGGAACATGTACCATAACTATGTATAAGAAAATACTTCGCTTCAGTGAAATGATGCACCAAGGAGACCTGTACTGCTAGGCAAGATCAGTGTCATACATGTGATTCTAAATACAAATAAAGAGCAACACAATTATAAGGTATTTGGGAAAGTCAGAATTAATAAATTAATTTGCCGCAAGTAACAAAGTAACACATTGCACAATTAATTTTAGTAGATTTTTACTGTTATTGTGTGAATATTTCATTTTTGCTTATTGGTCTGGAAGCTAATGTTCTATATCAATCTGTTAGGTTTCAGCTTTTAACATTCCGATGCTTCCTGCATACACTGAGCATATATATCCTTTATGCTGAGCATTTTTTAATCCTCACATGGGTAAAGAAAATGAGCTGATTTTACTCACATTTACCAAACATAAAATAAATTAAAAGTATTCATCTTTGGGCATAGAAAATCTGAGTAAAAAAGCAGAACTTTCCGTCTTGGTGTATATATGTGTGAAAATACAGAATTTTAATAAGAATGTTAGTATAATGCTACAGCCCAATTTTGAAATTGAAGTATAAACTTCTGTATCAGCATGATGGAATGCCCTCAAACTGTAATCCATTTGCTATTAACAAGGTTTATGATTGGCAAACAACTAACAATCCTCAAGTCACTGCCCAGAAATACTGAACTTATCCCTTAGATATTTGCCTTATTTGTCCAGTCACAGTTTTTGAATTCTCACGAGAAGCAAGGAAGTCATTATTCAGGAGAGGAGTTTGGGAACACATCTCAGAAATGTGTCACTAGGAACCATATTAAAGCATTCTCTTGACAGTGACTTTGATAACAGCCTGCTAACTTGGTTCTCAGCCTACCGGTGTTATCCAGCTTGTGAAGGTTTATATTCCACACTGCTTTCCCTTTTCCTGTTTTGCTGGCTGGAAGAGTGAGCTGTGGTGGTGGGAAGGCCGGTGTGCCATCTCTTGCAAAGAGCTTTTTAGTCCAGTTCAGCAGCGCCATTATTTAACCTAGCCAGGGTGATTTGAACTTTATTTAACAGGTTGGTACATTCTACCTTGCTCCTCATTTTTTCCCGCTGCTGACAACTGCAGCTTCAAAAAACCCCTTCACACGTGCTGTCTTGTATAAAATAGCACAAAGACAGAATAGTAACATACAATTTCTATATCCTTTCCAAACTTAACTTCTTATCTAAAAGTAGGCTTGCTTTTCAATCCCCTTCAATCTTCTTACAACCTGTTTGTTTCAGATCACTGCTATTCCAAGTGTTCTGATCCCAAGTACAATGATTTAACACCAACTGGCAAGTCAGTACTATGCAGTCGCTCACTCATTGCTCACCTCTGTGAATGTGGAGGAGACCTGGATTATAAAAACTCCCCATATCTGTGGGTTAAGAACATTTTAATAATTGAAATAAGGCAAAATATAATAATAAAAATAAGTATAATAAAAAGGAAGGCAACAAAAAGAGAGAGACATAAAGCCCAAGAAAGAAAATTGATGCAAAATACAACTGCTCACTAGTCAGTGACTGATGCCCAGTCTGTTCCTTAGAAGCAATTAGTCTCTCACAGCCAGCTGCCTCCAGTTAACATAATGGGCATGATGGTTTCTGGTATTCTTAACCCCTTTGGCCAGTTTGGGTCACCTGTACAGGCAGTGGTCCCTCCCAGCTTCTTGTGCACCTGTTTTTGGCAGCACATGGGAAACTGAATTGACCTAGGGTAAGCACTAATTAGCAACAACAAAATCCAAAAATTACAGCATTGCACCAGTTACTAGAAAGAAAATGAACTCTATCCCAGCTGAAACCAGGACATGGGTAGAGACTGCATGAAAGTATAACTGGAGATACTGCTTTTTTATCACGGAGATGGACATTTTACTAGACGGACCTTTTTCTCTAGAAAGTCTGTCCTTTGGGGCTTCTGGAGAACTGTGTGAAGTAAATAAAGCTCTACTTTTTCTTTTCATTTGTCTGAACAATGTGTTTATTATCTTTTAGTGATTCAATAGAAAGTTGGATGTGAACATGCAGAGAATGGATGTCTGACAGCTCACTTCTAAAAGAAAGATAAATGAAGAAGCCTCTTCATTAAATGGATCCTAATTATACTCATGTGTTTCATAGAAATAATGATACTTCCAGATCTCAGAATATTGTTAAGGACCCCAGGCATTATATAAAATATCCAAGACTTTATGGTGGTTATAATGAAATTAGGTACTGTTCATATACAGAGGTGATGTGAATAATGGTGCATCCATGTTTAACAGTGGACATAGACACTTGCACAATTTATTTTGGCTTAAAAAAGCACTGTCTATATGAAATCATAACTTAAATTGAAGCTTTAATGATTATTTAAAAATTTATTCTTAATCTAAGTGAAATTATATTAGTATACACCCTCTGAATTATCCCATTACTATGGCCATTAGTGTAGTAATACAGGTAAAACTAATGCACAAAAACTTCCTAATAATTGTCTCTTTCTCTGGTGTTGTTCCTCCTGTGCTCCTTAACAAAAAGAAAAGAAAGTTTCATGATAAGTATTCAGTATTTAAAGCTCTTCACCAGGAGAACTAGATTAATTGCTGGGGATTCTTCCTCCTCTTTGCTGGGAGGGGAATGATGTTAATGGTGATTATTTCTTTCTACTCACTCTGGGGTCTGTTTGTAACTATTTTTGTACATATTCCAATATGCACTACTCCCTATTCTGCAATTCCACATTATGTCCCTATAATTAATAATGATTAATTAATCATTAACATCATCATCATAGTAATAACAACAATAATAGCAGTAACAATAATTAATAACTCATTTTACAAAAACAACAGTGTTCTAGAAGAAACACATGTACACAGACCCAAAGATACACGTTGTTCTAGTAACCTGTTTTTACCAAAATCTACAAGTTACAGCATTATCATTGGTGCATTATGAACATTTCTACATTATGCATATTAATGCTTTGGTTTGGCAGTGTACCTTCACAAAATAAGGTGATGATTTCTGAGAAATACAAAAATTGAAGAAATTTAAGAAACCAGTATACTATTCTATTTTTTTAATTGATTAACTTAATATACTTCCTATTTTCAGGGCTGGGTTTTTGGTTCTTTGGGGGGTTATTTTTTTGTTTGTCTCTTTATTTCTTTCCCAGTCTTCTTAGTTTCTTTGGAGGTTTTTTTTAAGCTGTTTTTTCAGGGTTTTCTTTGCAATTAAGAAGATTAATTATGGAAACACTTCGATATATAACACCTTTATTTCAAGAGGATTTATGCACTATATAAGAAATTAAAGGGAAAACTACAACTCTTTGCCCATACAAGCCATAACTTTAAATAGACTAGCAAATAAACTGAGACTGAATTTTCAGTGTGTGACACTGAATATGTGGCTTGTACTAAGTTCAGATTTTAAAGTATATATCTTCTTCTTGCATCTAAAAATATAGCCTAAGTGCATTAAGAATCCTTCGGTCATTTGTCTGAGAATCTAGAGGTTTTGCAGGAGCAGTAACAGTAGCAAATAGCTCCTTTTTAAATTGTCATGTATTATTCACACCTTGCCTTAGGAAAGAGTCGTGGTTTCCCAACAAATTAAAATGACAGATTTTTGCCCTAAACCACTTAAAATCAAAATTTATGGGTCTGACTAGGCTATTTGGTGTCCGAAAACCCAGGACAAATGGCCCCTTCGCATGGCTCATCAGTTCTATGGGACATACTTTCTGGACACATTGGAGTTTTTGTGCATGAACTGTACACAGGGCCTCTGCAACAAATCTAGTGCTTTTTTAATGGAAAGTCAGGAACTTTGTCTTGTCATGCTTTAAAACAAAAGTTGTCTGGTGAAATATAGTGAGAGGAATAGGAAAAAAAGTCTGAAAGAGGCATGGTAATATTGATATGCTGCTGACTAAATGTGTTCTAGCAGATTGTTTTGAACATAGGTTTGATAAATAAGTGCTTGAGGAGTGTTTAATATGCACCACTTTACCTGTGTAAATGTTACAGGCTGGGGGATGAACAGCTAGAGACCAGCCCTGCCCAGAAGGACTTGGGGCTGCTGGTGGATGAGAGGCTGGACATGAGCAATGCTCACTCCCAGTCCAGAAAGCCAAACGTGTCCTGGGCTGCAACCAAAGCAGCGAGGGCAGCAGGGCCAGGGAGGGGATTCTGCCCCTCTGCTCTGCTCTGGTGGGACCCCACCTGGAACACAGCACCCAACTCTGGGGTCCCCAGCAGAGGAAGGACATGGACCTGTTGGAGTGTGTCCAGAGGAGGGTCAACAGGATGATCAGAAGGATGGAACACCTCTCCTATGAGGAAAGATGGAGAGAATTGGGATTGTTCAGCCTATAAAAAAGAAGCTTCAGGGTGACCTAATTGTGGCCTTCCAGTACCTGAAGGGAGCCTATGAGAAAGATGGAGTGAGACTATTTAGAAGGACATGTAGTGACAGGAAAAGGGGGAATGATTTTACACTGACAGTAAATGTAGATATTAGGAAAAAATTCTTCACTGTGAGGTTGGGGAGGCACTGGAACAGGTTGTGTGGAGATGTTTTGGATGGCCCATCCCAGGAAGTGTTCAAGACCAGGTTGGATGGAGCTCTGAGCAACCTTGTCTAGTGGAAGGTTTTTCTGTCCATGGCAGGAGGGCTTGGAACTAGATGATCTTTAAAGTCCCTTCTAACCCAGGCCACTCTCTGATCCTACGATTTTTCCTAGCAGAGGTAAGCAAAAATATTTGCTGCAATTCTATTGTTGTTTCTGGTTTTTTTTCCAGTTCTGGAGCTTAAATGTGACATGTTTTAGTTTTAGATATTGCTCTGAAGGATGTGCTTGTTGGTCTAGTTAGACTAGTTGTCCTCTACAGTGCATGCAGGAAGCTCCATGTAAGCTCCATGTAAGTACCATGTAAGCAGGAAGCTCATGCACACAGCCAGCTTCTCCATCTTTGGAGCAAGTATTTTGCCAAGGGACAGCATTCTCATACCAAATAATTATAAATAAAAAGTGTATCTTGGCCACTAAGACCACCCTGTTTAAACAGTTTATTTAACTTTGCTTGCTTTTCAATTCACTGGCTTGCTGTCAAGCCCTCTGATTTCAAATACCTTCATTATAAGTTACCATATATTATGCATTCAATGCCTTAGGAAAGAATGCTGCTATATAGACAAATTAAACCAACTTATTTGTGCCCCAAGGTGCTTACAATTTTTATAAGACATAAAAGTACAAGGGATTGTATCAAAGGTGGGGACCTAGGTAATGGGAGATGAAACGACAGAAATTAGTGTCTTTCTCATGGATGGCTGAAAGATTTTCAGTTAAAAAAAAAAAAGAACTGGAAAGACATTTTGAGTCCTCTGCAAACTCTCACAGACCAAATCATGGGAATTGATGTTGTTTTACTCTGGTAATTAGCAATTTTTCAATTTTACTTCTTTTGTATTCATTACATCAGTAAAATATATGGTCTTTTGAAAAATATTATAGTTGTAGAGATAAATTTGTCTCTTTCCAACACTCAAAAATTTCTTCAGCTGATGCATAAGGCAGTGAATAAAAGCCTTGACAGAGGTCATCAGCAGGGAAGCAATACTAGGAGGAATTGTGCCCAGAGTTTGGAGTTTAGAGCAGAGCAAGAACTTCTCTCAGCTCCACAGTTCCACAGAAAGGCTACTGTCTAAATGGGCTGCAGAAAGAGAGGCCTTATCCCAGTACTTTTGGTTCAAATATGTTACTGACTTTTCCAACCTGGCGTTCTCTCTTAAACACCTATTGGGTGTTCAAAGACATTAATTAACTCACTTGTTGCTAATGGATCTGCTAAAATGAAGTCATTGTTTTGTACAGCACAAAGTATTTTTGTGAAATTGTTTTAATATTATATAAAATATTTCTCTTATTGTACAAAATGCTTTTCTTAGCAAGTGGCAAATCATCTCTGGAGCTCTCTGATATTCTGAAGTTTATATCTAACTCCAGTCAGTGCTACCAAAATGCTAAGACCAGCCATCAAAAAACTTCAAACAAAAGCCTCTATGTCAAAATACCTTGAGGTTTCCATCTGCCATGGTAATGCCAGCTAAGGAGGAAATTCACTAAATGGAACTTTAATTGTTTCTCAATGCAGAATAATTGAAAAACTTTGCATTACTAAATTTAAATAAAGGCATTTTAATATTCCTGCATTCTCTATTATCAGGTTGGGGATAGCATTTATGGGACATTCATCTGAGAAGCACTTGAACAGTCACAGACATGCAAGATTTTATAGCTGTATTCTTTTAAGTGTGTTAAGTTTTCTAAATTCAGGGAGGATATATGCAGGCTTTTGTACTCTATATTACACATATTTCACCCTGTGTTCCACACTGACATGTTCTTAGGTTAGACAATCTGCTGGTGTTCTGAATTTGCTGCGTCCTACCAATCTCTGAGTTTTTTGTAACCTCAGAGTAGGGCCTGTCGAAGCCAGGATAGATGTGACAGAGAGAGATTGAATAATGGTAGTGAATGTCAAAAATGGTTGAGTAGAGTTGTGTAGTTTCATGTTGTAAGTCATATTCTACTACTGAGTTATGCATGCAGAGTCAGAATATTGGAATACAGCTACTATAAAATATTATCCAGATGTAATTTTATGTAATGTCATGAAGACATCAAGTTATTATTCTTTTAAAGTATTTTAGTACTTTTGCATTTTAGGCAAGACTTTCTCCAGTGATCTGTAATCCTCAAATTTAGTAAATTTGACCAGTATTTAGACAGATTACATAAAAGAGATTTGTATATCAGCTCTAGTCAAAGTGAATATATTCAGAATTATGTGGTGATTGTTGAACTCTTATCTTGAACAAACGCCAATGTTCAAAAGCAAAAATCCTGAAATGAATTATTACTCTTGCCTGAGCATCTGTTGCATGAGGAAAATATCCATTGTTTTTGCCAAAATGACAGCAAATCAAAAACAATAGGATATTTGTAGATATTTGAATTCTTTTCTCATAGTTCAACAAGTAGTGAAATGCTTTGAAAACACTGGTTGTTCCTAAGAGAAGGTGCTTACCCCAAATTCAACCATCATTACTGTGTGATTTCCACTTGAGAAGGAAAACAAAAGTTCCCTGGTGTAATGGATATACTGGGAGAGGCTTGGACTAAATTGCAGCTGCATACAGATGAAACAGGTTGATAATTTATCCATGTGATTAAACTGCAAGCTTTTTGTGGAGATGTCCTGTTGGTCTTCTGAATTCTGGTAGAATATTTCTTTACTATAAAAGGTATGACCCGCAATTTAGCGCTTGATTTGATTTTGGAGTTCAGAAAATTACAGCTTGAGAACTTAAGTAAGAGTTGTATTAGACTCAGGCAGAAAAAGATGCTAGTCTCTGATGAAGAAGGAAAGAGAGGTTTCTCTAGACCTACAGGGACCTGAAAAATTCAAAACCCCAGAGGAATCTGGTTCCTTGGGAAGTTCTTTCCTAGGCTCAGAGGAAAGTATGTATATATGAAGGAAGTAGATGAAAAAGAGAAATGTTGCTTCTTGTGTCTGCACTTTTCCTCTTATCACTTATAATTACTCCCAGCTGTGATGACACGCAACCAGTCCTACAAAGGGTTTGCCACTTCCTTTTGTTACACCACTGATGGTTGGTGTAACGAAAGGAAGTGGCTAATATGAGAACTACTGGCTAATGAGAGAAGGTATATATTTCTATATAACTTCTTTGTATTATCTAAAGAGATTATAATCCAAAAAGAGTGATACTAAACAGAAATTGTGAACATTTATGGAGAAAATTAATGAAGATAAAGACACTGAATAAATAGCTTTTCTAAATGAAATAGCCACAGTCAAGGTTGAAAATATATATATCAGGAATACAGGGATCCACAGCAATAGTAGGAAAAGAAAGAAGCTGTTCAAGAGGAAGAAACAAACATGCATCCTATTCTTGAAGTAAGTGACAAAATTACTAGTAAGGAGACAGAGAAGACATAAGTGTTCAATAAATCTGAGTGTTTATAATGAAACAAGTATAATATAGCAGATTTGTTTTCTGGCTCTTTAGTTGCAAAGCAATATTTTAAAGCACTTCTAAGGATGTGTGAAGACAGACGGTATTAATATTTATAAAATATAGGAGTCCTTGTAAGGTTCTGAATAGCCGAGATTGTTGATACTGTGGGAATGCAGGATTCAGTTCAAAAGTATTTAAAACTAAGAATTTATGGTATATAAATGGTATATATGGTATATCATTAACTACAATTAATGGTAGTCAACATTATGGTTTTAGATAACTGGTCTCACAAAATAAAATTATTTATGTGATAATATTTTAACTGTGTTTGAAAATGGTATATATGTTTATCCTGATAATGTGGACAAGAGCCTACCTCCTTTTATCTAACTAAAACAACACAAGGTATCAATAAGATATAGGTTTGAACTACGTGACTACAGGCCTTCAAAACACAAGTGTCAGTGTGAAATATCTCTTTGGAAATGGTGTGCTACTATATTAGTGCTAATTGTAAAGGGAACAGTGAGAAGAGAAATAATGGTAAGAGCAGGTCATTCAATGACTGGTAAGCTGGGTACGTTGTTATTCTGTTGAACCCAAAAAATGCAGAAGTTTGTTTTTAAAATTGCATCTTGAAGGACAAGGAAGTTAGGTGAGTCTTGAGAAGAGGTGATCTTGGAGAAGAATATGATTTCCTCATTCCCAAGGACACTGCCATAGTAAAGAGCATTGATATGGTTCCAAGACACATAAGCGGCTGACTAATAGATAACTCAAATGCACTGAGGAAGCTAAGACTGGATGCTTCTAGGCAGCTTTAAAAATTAGCAAGGATTTAGAGCCACAGAATTAATTTGAAAACTGGAAAAGTACCCATCATATGAACTTTAGAGCTTTCATTTATTAACTCATCACAGGAAAGATACTGCAGTGGATAATGCTCTTCCAAGGGACAAGATATGACATTCAGCAAGGAGATGTGTAACAAGAACCAGTGGCTCATGGTGCCAGGCAGATGCTAAGAAGTAAAACACAGAGCAAGTGATTAATCATGGGAGGAAACTGCCAAGCAGACTCTCCATCTGTAGGTGTATGCTGGTTTTGGCTGGGATAGAGTTCATTTGTTTCAGAGTACCTGGTACCGGGCTGTGTTTTGGATTTGTGCTGGAAACAGTGTTGATAATTCAGGGATGTTGTTAGTGCTGAGAAGAGCTTACACAGAGCCAAAGCCTTTTCTGCTCCTCACCCCATTCTACCAGCAAGGAGACTGGGGGTGCACAAGGTGTTGGAAGGGGACAAAATCAGGACACCTGACTCCAACAGACCAAGAGGATATTCCATACCATATAGGTCATGCTCAGCCGTTAAACTCTAGGGAAGAAGAAAGAAGGGGAGGACATTTGCAGGAATGGTGTTTGTCTTCCCAACTAAAGGCTATACGTGAAGGTGCCCTGGTCTCCAGGACATGGCTGAACAACTGCCTGCCCAGAGGAAGGGGTGAATTAATTTCTTGTTTTGCTTTGCTTGTGCATGTGTCTTTTGCTTTGCCTATTAAACTCTCTGTATCTCAACCCACGAGTTTTCCCACTTTTGTTCTTGTGATTCTCTTCCCCATCCCACTGAAGGGGAGTGAGCAATTGGCTGTGTGGGACTGAGCTGCCCTCTGGGGTTAAACCGTGACAAGATGTCATTCAGTTCAGACTGAGTGTACATTTTTTAGCAGATACTCTTTAGACAAAAGTTAGATTTTAGCCAAATTCAGTTTGTTACTATCAATGTAATAACAAATTCTGTATATACAATGACCTTTGATACACTACAGTGGATGAGATGATCTTCTTTTCCTTTTGGCTTTAAATTTTATTGCTGAATTTGAAAAAAAAAAAACTGTAGAGAATGAAAGGTGGTCTGGGACTACACATTTGGTCTTTAAGTGTTGTAGTGTCTATGGGAGTTACCTAAAGAAGATAAAATATAGACAGAAAGTCTCCATATGAGACAGTATCTAGAGTCCTTGCTAGCATTTCAGCAATATGGGTTTAGTTTACGCACTCTGCAGCCAAGAAAATTCTTGATTTCTGACTGTAACAGTTTTGAAAATCAATCTGATTTCTGGAACTTCAAATCTTTTGATGTTCACTCTGAAGTTAACTTGGACTGATTTCAAACTAAAACTCATATTTATTCCATTATATGATATTTCTATTTCTCACTATTAAACCCATAAAGCACTCATTTTTTAAGGAACCTGCTTTCATTTGAGCTGTCTGGCTCTAAAAAAACAAGAGATGAAAAATAATTTTCTAGGCCTGATAAATCTTTTTACAGAAGTTATGTTGACCAGGTTATCTAGCTTACGGGAGTATGGTAAAAAAGTGTATATTGTGTTGAATAAGATACTTTGCTGAAAGATTTTTCAGCTTTCAATAGCCTTCAGACATGATTAAATAGAATTCATAAAATATGTATAATATTCAAGCATAAAGATCAGCTGGATTTATTTTAGGTGAGCTAGAAAGCTATATTGAAAGAATTTTTCTGGGCTTGAATACCTTAAACGGTGCCTTCAGGTGGCTGTTGGTGATATGATAAAGAAATTATTACCCTCAAATGGACTGGTTTTTATTGTCAGAGGCTACTGTGTCCATAGGAGAGGTAAAAAAGGCAAATATACATCGCTTCCAAACCACTCCAAATTATAGAGGTGCAAATCAGCTTTAACTGCACAGAGCAAAGGTAGGAACCTGTGCTAATAGAGCAGGGAAGAGCAGGTCTCTTAAATTTTCTGGACATGGATTGTACAGTTTTCAGGACTCACTCTAAGAGCCAAGATGAGCTAATACTTATATTGGTCATACCACTCAGAGCAGTTTGGGGGATTGGCACCATATGAAACTATTTCTGCTTCATGTAAAAGTGACAGTTTTGGGTACAAAGTCTGTAATCATTGAGCGAAAACATTCAGTGCCTAAATAATTTTTGCAAAGCTTCAAACATTGCCAACTGGATGTGCTAGCTGTTGGGCAAAGTGGGAGCAACAGTAATATATCACTCATTGGATATATATATGAGTAGATACTGCTTAAAATAAATTGTGTTTTGAAGAAGTAGACTTTTAACCTAAAGCATTACCCATCCCTTTCTTATACACCAGTAAAGATTTAGAAACAGACCTTTACCGAGATTCAATATCATTGCTATTACACAACTTTACATGCCATTCTCCAAAGCATCGTTGTGTTTGACACGTGAAGAACATACTTTTGAACACTCATTCTCCTAACAACGTTGTAAAAGTGATCTATGTACTAGAAAGGATTCCTTCACTTATTAGTCTTTATCTATTACTAGACATGCCTTTAATGAGAATAATACTTCAGGTTTGGGGGTTTTTTCAGTACCGATTTTTACTAAGGTGGCAGCAGTATCAAGATAACAGCAACAGTATAGCAGTGTATTGCTGCAAATAGATGAAAACAAATGACAGAAAATAAGTGAATAAAATTCTGGTCTACAAAGTGTTCACTTACTTTATAATTTCCTATGTGTCTTCCTATGCATGGGTACAAATTAGTGAAGTCCTGTTGTGGTCATAAATAAACCCAGGAAAACATGTTTTTTCATTCTAGCTGCTAAGATGCCTCAGGGTTTTAGAAGAATTAGAAGCATTAGAAGAACCCGTAGAAGGATCAAGGCAATGCCCTACTGTATATAGACTGTACACAAAAATACATTTTCTCCTCTATTCTCTTCACCTTTCCTCTCTTTTTTCTATTATTTCAGAAGGGAACAAAAGTAAGATAAGCATTTGTAAAGCAGTGCAAAACTTATGCACAGGAAAGCATATCTACAATGGTGTTAACTAGACTGGCCACAGCCGTATTTCTATAACACAAAGTGCCACAACTATAAAAAATAGCAGTTAATATTGTTAATGTCATTTATTTATTTTGTCACATTGTCATCTAGCACTACTGTTTGAAAATGGGACAATGATGCTTTCACTTTCTGTCAGTTCTCAGATAGTGAAGTCAAGATAATCTGTATGGAGAAGGCTTTCCTTGTAAATGACAGGAAATCTGGCTTCATTCTCTTCCAATTGCAACCTTTCTCTTTCTTTGTTTCTTACAAATCTAAGTGTTTTTCTGCATCTTTTTCATGGTTTCATTTGAATCTTTTATCACAATATCAGAAGGATACTGAACATCTTTTCTGATAACGGTACCAGTGTGGTGGGACTTTCAGACTGCCTGATTTTGACTCTTCTCAAGGCCCTAACACCCAGCTATGTCTCGACTAGATGGCAGTGAGGGCTTGGCAGTGTGTACAGGGAGCACACAGGGTGCTCTGCAGTTCAGTGCTGACCTACTGAATGGGCTGGCAGTGTATGAGCAGTGATGCTCCCAGGCTGTTGACTCTGAAAAGGGGCAAACAGGGACAGCAGTTGACTGAGAAAGGACCTCATTTCAATTCTTGCATCAGGCCCCCAACACTAGTGTGCTGCTGCTTTGTTGCCACTTTAAGTAAGTCTGAGAGAGTTCATTTTTCATAAAGACAAGTATTTCTTAATACAAAATAATTATTTTTCTAAAAATAAGGTCAGCAAAACCAAGGGAAAATAATAATTTCTTAGCCAAAGCAGGCTAAAGCTCTCCATGTCTATGCCTAGTTAAGAGATTGTGTGATAGCAGGATTTGGGAGGGAGTTTTAAATTATGCTAATAAACATGCTTTGAATATACATAAAGCTTTTGGAACTGCCTTCTAAATTAAGTCAAAGGATGCCTTTCCATTGACTCTTTTTGGTTTTTGATCAGGCTGTAAAGATTTGTCACTCCATTTTCAATTAAACACTCTGAACTCTCTGACTCAGCAGTAGCAGGAAAAGATGAGTAGAAAAACTGCTGAAAAAAAATGATCATTTTAAATCATTCAGCCAGACACTGAAAAAAAAAAAATCTATTAAATTTTAAACTGCAAATCTAGCTGTATACCCTTGGTTAGTGTGACATATCTAGCAGCATAAAACAGAGCTTTTACTCTGGAAAAACTTAGATTCACTGTCCTTTATTTGGAGATTACAGTTGGATTGCTTGGGGATCTTCCAAGAACTAAGCAACTCAGGAAAAATAAATTTATAAAATTAGAAATTTCTAAAAACTTCCACATTTGGGGTTCTAAAATGCATGGACCACATCATAGAACACAAAAGCCAACACTTGCATTCAGCCTCTTATGTCAGAAGCATGACAAAGAAAGACTGAAATACTGTAGAAGAAGAAAATATTTCTGATTTTATGCTAACAAATAGCAAAATGGATTTGGGAAAAATGTCAGTATCACTTCTATTGATTTAAATCCAGTTAATTAGGATTTGGATGGCTTTATCATATAAAACAGGTATTTGTCAGGGATTTTGCAGCATATAATACTTTTACAGGGGATTTTCATAGTCAGCTGCAATGTGGGGTTACCAAAGAGAGTAAATGAACACATTTTATAGAGTTTCTGGAGGTATATCTGATAAAAATAACCCTATCACATATTCAGAAGATCTCTGATACATAATTTTATTGTTATGGTACAATCTCTGTTTTAATTGCCTGACTTGCCTGAGGCATTCATACAAACAATGGAAATTGCCCTCAAATTACTTCTGAAAGACCGTATTATAACTGAAACATTGTCATAAACTTAATTAAGCTGTAACTAGTAGGGACCTTCCGGAATGTCAACAAAGGCTTTGAAACATCTTTTCCTCTTTCAGTGGCTGTTGAAAAAAGTTGTTAGAGATGAAGAAATTTGCAATTATCAAGAGACAAACCAGAAATTTCACAGCCATGTGATCCCTCAGGGATACTATTCTGCAAGGGCCCCCTCTCTTCCTGCAGCATCCTTGAACGGGAGAGGAGAACTCCACTGGAGACTCATTCAGCTCTTCCTGAAACTGAAGGGGAAGAGTGGTCCCAAAAACCAGGGAAAATAAGAGTGTCTCAAATACTGAATTTCCTTTTGCCTCTTTGAAGAAGGTCCTTACCATAGTCACAACTTTTATTAATTGGTTTCCAAACATTTTCTTAGCACTTCAAAAAGCACTTATGCTGTCTCCTCAGTTTCTGAATTTGTAAAATTTTTTGGTTATAGTGGATATAAGAAGTCATAAACAGTTGCATAATTTACGTATAATTGCCAATTAATAAATTGGAAAAATGTTTTTTTGTATGCTTATGAATGTAAAAATTATGTTTTCCATACACATCTAAGCATTTAACAATATACTTATGATAGAATTTAAAAATATAAAATCTGTTCTTCATTAATAATAAATTTTCAATATAGATTGTATATATCTTCATGTCTGGTGGGCAGCCATAGAGATTTCATTATTGATATGTCTACTACCAGAGGAATATATCTGGGAAATTGTATTCCTTATACTCCCCGCTTCTCTTCCAAAATCTGCCTTCAGCTTTGATGTGTGATGTGTATGTTTGCACGCCTGCCTGTATGCCAGCTGTGCACCAGGACTAGATTACACTGTTCTGTTCTACACCCAGCCATGATCTATGTGCAGTATTCAAAGGTTACTACTCAACTTCTAAGTGGCTGTTTTATTCCCATTTTTCCAGGCATGATGGGGGGTGGGTGTGGGGGTGTGTCTTCAGAACTCACGAGATCTTTGGGACACCCTAATTGTATACTGGCGTGCTATTGCATTGACATTTTGCACTGGACTCACATGAATTCCAAGCTCCATTACCGAGTCCTACAAGACATAAACGATGTGACTTTCTAGATAATTTTCACATCATGTGTGAAGCAAGGGAATATGGTATTCTCTCAATAATGAGATTTCTTTAGGAGTGTAGCCTTGGGAAAGAATGTTGCAGTAGTCACCTTGAAAGTTTCCCAGAGGACTCTGATGCAAACTGCTTCATTATTCTGGCCTAGTTTATGAAAATACTTTGAGAGAAAATCAGATTTTAAACGATAAAGTTGCTAATGCAATGCACATAATAGTGAAATTTTCCCTGTGACTGAGCTCCATGGAAGGGGATGGCTGGAAGACACTTTTTGACCACTGCTGTAAGAACCTTTCAAACTCCTCCTTGTGTCACAGTGAGGGAGGATGCAGGTATTCTGACCTAACAGGATGCACTGATGCAGAGCACATGCATTAGATACCAATAGAGCTGTATTAGCAGCATCGGTCCTGAAGGCAACATATCCATGTTCGTAGGCCCTGTTTTAGTTAAAGTCCTATCTCTGAGCAGAATGTACCAGCTTTCTTAATGCTGCTAATGAGAACTTACCTTGTTTCCTTACAGTTTCAAAGATGATTTTCTTCACTCTGTGGTGTGGATATATCTTTAAGTGCCAAAAAAAAAAAATGGCAGAGAGGTAAAGTACAGCTTCCCCATAGTTTCCTTACTTTTCCTTCCTTTCTTCAACTAAAGCTTCTGATCAATTCTAAAATACAGAAGCATTTAAAAGGACATGTAAATTTATGTCACTGCATAAATATTAAATTTAATAATAAATGTACTACTGGTATTATCTATTTATATTTAAAATTTGCCAAGTGCAGGGTAATAAATACTTTGACATTGTATATGTGTAAAATAACCTAGCATGCCTTTTTCACCCTAACTTATTTTGTGTAAAACACCATTAGGAGCAATCATAACGATAGTTGAATATATCCTGAGGGGTTGGTGAGCACTAGCAGATGCTCACCTTTTACTTACTGACTGATGGAAGTTGAAATTATGGGAATTTTGCCATCCATCATGCAGGTGCTGAGAGACTAAGGTGATAAGTTCAAAGAGCTGATGGTTAATAATTAAATATAATAAGCATCTGCTACTGTTACTACCCAGGGGCTGAAATGTGCTGTTTAGAGAGAGAAGGGTTGTGGACAGCGTTACTCTGCATTGCTTCTTGGAAGTATCAGGCAAGAAATGCTACTGATCTGTACAAAACTAGAGTTTTCCCAAGGACTCCTCCGCAACAATTTTTAAATTGTTCACTTCAGCCCAAATTCTGATCTCTTCACTCATTCTGATCAGTACCAATATGTCAGTGTAATTACTGTTGGAGCAAAGGGCTAATGGGAGAGGATGTACAATGATGACCCTCAAGCCCGTACCTGGACTGGGACTCACTTCTCCTACATCTAAAATTTGCCAAGCTGGACATTTGGTTTAAACCAGCTGTTCAGGCTTCCTCTAAAATCAATCATAGTCAATTCTGAAAGAATTTCTTCTCTGAAAGGGCTGTCAAGCATGGAATGGACTGTCCAGGAAAGTGGTGGAGACACCATCCCTCAAAGTGTTCAAGAAACAACCAGATTTCTTGGTGGCCCTGATAATGAAACTCTGAGCATGCCTAGTAGAACTTTACTTCCATTTTCATTACCTATGCAGTAGAAAATATTTTTGTTTTTTTTCTTTTCTTTTTTTTTTTAAATGACAGATATCTTATTATTGAAGAGTCTAAATAGAAACACATGCTAAATTAACAATTACTCAATTCACACTATTGTCTTGGTCATTATTCAGGTCATTTCAGTTAGGCAATGTTTTTAGAGTTATTTGTGCTGAAAAATGTGTGGCTACAATATATGGAGGAAGCAGAGGCAATGCAAAATGCTAATGACCTTTATCAACTCTTGCAAACTGGCTTCATTTAATTCATCTATGTGTGTAGTGAAAAAGAAGACCAATACATGTCTACCATCAAATAAAGCTTGCATTAACTCTAGAAGAGTTTTTGCAGGTGTGTAGAATTGCTTAGGCAAATATGTCTAAATCTGTATTTTTTTAAAATAATGTAGACATCCACAGAGTTTGACAGCTCTTCATAGATAGAGCTGATTTTTTTTCCTTGATTGATTAATTTCCTGTTATTCGTGTTTTATGGAAGGGAGGAATCAAAGCCAGTTAGGATCAAGAGAAATATTTCCAAAATACTTCATTACTTTGCTAGGCTCTGACATATGGCTTTATACGAAATGCAGCTTGACCTAGTGTGACAGAGAGGGATGGAAAATGAGGTTGATTGTGCCATGTGGTCATTTTCAGAATAAAGCTTTCTGAGCTGCAAAGTGATTTTTGCAGACACTAAAAAACATACTGTGATAAATGATGTACAAACTCATGTATTTAACTATGAGTTTGTACATCATTAGAGTTAGACCAGGACATGGGAATGCAACATGTTTCTATATTTTGAATTCATAGTCACTGGATAAAAGAAAGACCAGTTCCTGGAAGTAAGTCACAGATCTGGAACTCTTCCTTTTCTTTTGCCCATCTTCCTAGACTAATGGGCTGTGTTTGCTTGCTTGCTCCCTATGTGACTTTTTATAACTGAGTATTGCTTCTGTGGCTGTTCAACTTTGACGTGTAAGACAATACTGTGACTCCTCCATCTGCTGCCCTTTGATGTTCTGCCTCCTCAAGACTTTGACATTCCTCTGAGGAGGGCCTGTCCCTAAGACCAGAATCATGGCAGCAGATACAAAACCTGGGCTGTTAAGCAAAAAAATGGCTGCCTCTCTGATATCTAAACTCTGGATGGCAATGGAGTGAGTTAGGAGATAGGTACCTAATTCTCCAGCAGGGTAATAACAAAAGTATGGAGTACCTAAGTTTAGGCATGTGGAGAGCTTGCCAGTTACCTAAGGAGTTTAGAGTCTAGGTTTAGGTTTAGGCATTTAGGTTTATTGAGCTTTAGGTATGTTTGGTTAAGTATTCTGAATCAGCAATTTTGGCTGCCATTTTAAAAGTTTGCCGCTATGACTCACCAAGCTCCAAGGCTAGAGTGAAACAGCTATTGTCACATTCTCCAACACTTAAAAGAAGTGTTTTGATATTGAAAACAGTTTTCTACTTCTGGCTTCTACTAACTTAAAGAACTGACATCTGGAATTTAAAAATTTTGCAGGTCAGAAATCTAAGACATAACTTGTTCCTGGTAAATATTTCCTAGTTCTGATACATTATTTGAATTAGCAAAGAAGAAGGCACCATGATCATGTTACCTCTAACTTTTGCAAACTTAAAATATTTAAATGAAGGGAACAGACACAGAGCTGCTGAGACAGTGTTTATAATGGCAGGAACTCCACTGCCAGATTATGTAAGAGCCTGCATGTCTTGCTAATAGATAAAAACTTGACTTTGGCTAAACTGATAAGGACTTTCCAGTTTAAAAACTGTGCTTGTCTACTTCATGGGAGCCTTTCTCTATGGACAAAAAAAAAAAAAAAAGAAATTAAAAAATGTAACTTTGCCTATATTATATTTGGATATAATGTAGTGTGATAAAAAAGAAGACAAACCATAGTGCTGATGCTTTTGCATCTGAAATGAATTAGCACATCCAATTCACATACCCATGGAAGCTGGCAAAATGGATGGGGAACACAGGCTAGGCTATTCACTTTAAAATCCCTTGCTGAGCCATGTGGAAGGGACTGTGAATAACAAGAGTCTGTGAAGTTCAGTGATACGCTGCATGTGGGGTAAATACATGTACTGCAGAAAACATTGATTTGCTGCATGCTACTGTAGCTGCTAGAGGAGCACTGGTAGAGTGGAGAGCACATCACCAATTCCAAAATCAAGTATTTTCTTGTCAAATCAGAATGGGTGTAGTCTGACAGAGTGCAACATGGATAAAGGAATGCCTATGCCTCAAAAACCAAGGACCTTCTAAAAAAACTTTTGGGATGCTTGGTAAGACCCTTGGATCTGAATTTCAGATTCAAAGAAAATTTGGCTGTTGTGGCAGTAGTAGAGGCAATTTCAGTAATATAAATTGGAGACAGGGAATTCTTTGCCAGAATATGTTGTAAATACCAGTTTATAGTACTTCAAGAGAAACTGGACAAGTGTACAGATGTGCACAGAGGATTAAAAAAAACCTTAATGGCTACCTCTGCCTCAGGCAGTTACATATTTGCAAGAGCTCGGTGATGGAGAAAACACTTAAGAGGAAATACCATCTATTGTTAACCAATTTTTATACTCTTTCTTGGACAGTCACATTTCTACACTGATAGAGAGTGATTGCTGAACTAGTGGGACCTTTGTTTTAAACTGCTGCAATCACTATTCAGCAAGATTTGTAAATTAAAATTTCATTTTTTAAGGTAGGCAGTCTCACCAAAATTTTCTGGATCTCTTTTAGGCTGCCTGGTATAATGTCAGATAATCCTTGACCCAAGGTGAACTTCACAGGCCACTTTTAAAAGAGATATAAATGTGTAATTGCAAAATGTCTATTACTTACTGAAATGTCACCAGCTTGCAGGATAGTATACAGATCTTAATAATATGATCACACTCCTACCTCTTCCTGGAATTTAGATACTTTATAATGTATCTTTTAACACATTCTAATGTCCCATAAAAGTTTGTATTTTTTTTTCTGCCTAATAGAGATTTATAGCAAGTATATGCTTAACTCAAAGGAGGTTGTGAAGGATAAAATAAAAGTAGATCAACACAGAAAACTGCAGTCTAAAAGTCAAAAAGTAGAGAGTGAATATAAAATTAACCAAAAGTAAAATTGTAACAAGCCAATGGAAAATAAATCAGATATCAAATGTTTTTTCAGTATAAATTTGTAGAAATATAAGAAATATATAATAAATATAAGAATTGCAGGCATTGCACAAATTACGAGATCAAGACTGAAGAAAATAAAGTTAAAGCAATAAATGAAAAAATGCTTTTCTTTCATATAGGATGATGATGAGGAGAGAAGAAAAAAGGTTGGATGGATAAGAGGAAGGAAATGATGGAAATTGTTGCATATGAAAAAGCATATGCTGAGAATTTCTTTTTTTTCATTAGAAAACAAAATCCCAAATTCAGAGAACAAGTGGAACAAACACTCGGGACAGGAGATATGATGAAATATAATGCAAGTGGGAAAAAAACAAAAAGAAAATTGAGAAATGGAGCAAATGTAACACAATGGATTGGGATGAAATGAGGTGCAATGAAAAGGACCGAAACTTGCCAAAATTCTGAGGATTGAATTCTCAAAATCAGAAAACAGAGTGAAAAGAAGAGAAAGGAGAAGAAACGGGGGAAATGAAAGGCTGAAAAAAGAAAGAGAAAATTCTGCACCAAAGTGAAAACAAGAAAATGGCATGGAAATGAGCTGAAGTGCAGGGAAATGGACCAAAACTCTCCAAACTGATCCTCACTGAAATTGCAATATTTCATTTCCTTTCATGAAATGAAGAATTTCAGTGAAATCCCAAAATCAGAGAACAAGTGGGACAAACATCCGGGACAGGAGATATGATCAAATAAAAGGTGAGTAGAAGAGAGCTTGTAGCATAAAAGGATCATGTTGACAGAAGTATAAATGGGAAAACAATTGATGAAAGTATTTAATTTTTTATTTAGTTTTCTAAATATCAATGTGATGTTCTTTGACATACTTCTAACAGGAGAGGAATTTACATGAAGCCTAATGGTTTTAGAGTGAGTCCTGGCTATATTCGTTTTACTTACAGAAGTTATCTTGAAGTTATTAATAACTTGAAGTTATTATGAACTTTAGATCTAAGGCTGAAATTACCACACCAGTTAAGGAAAATTCCTGCATAAGGGGTTACTAAGTCAGCAACATTTATAACTGAAGATTTCTCTTCCTCTAGGAAAACGAAAATTTGTGTTCCGTAGGGTAAGAAAAAAATATTCAAAATAAAGTATCACCTTGCAAAGCCACTTTGACTTAGTTCAATTCAGGCTTTAGTCAAAAAAGGGAGAGATATTTGTAAGGCATAGCTACTGGGGTACAACTCATCTGCCTCTCTTAGGAAACCTGTCTTGTACCCAGGTGTCTGGGGAAGCCCCAGAGAACAGTTCTTCACATTGAAGTAGTTAAGCTCCTGAGTTAGCCCTTGGAGCAGTCTTTCTTTTGCAGTTACCATGGATAGAATTGAGTGTCCTAGTTCAGGGCTCATATTAGTTCTCTAAAAATCTGAAGTCTGAAATGCTCAGCTAGGCTACAATTTAAATATGACATGAGTGACGACTGGACCACAAAGCCTCTAAATTATGAGTGATGATACATTTCATTTATTTTGTTTTATCATATCAGAGCACCTATGCAATTTGCTACAGTCTGATAAAACTGAGAATTCAACTAGGAACTATTTACACTAAAAACTATTTTTTCTGTAGTTACACTGCTGGAAAAGATGATGATTTTAAACTTCTTTAGCTGTCCTATTTGTCACAGAGTTTTCATTTCTTCTGTATCAAAAGGTACAATGGAAGTACTTTAAGGAATTCTTAGGAGTTCTCCCATTGCTGTGGTCAGGTTCTGCATTGCTCCTGAATCTTTAACTCTTCCTTTTGTCCTAACTGGTGGATTGTTAATCCAGTTATTAACAAAATTAGTGCATGATGACGTATTTTGTTCCTTTATATTTCTCTCAATTATTCATAGGCATCTAGTGCTTACTTATATTTCTTTTCATTTTGCTGTCCATTATATTTTGCTAGGTAGCCAATTTTGTAATAGTGCATTGCTCAGGGTTAATTAGATATTGATTTCTAGTGTTATCAGGTGCTTTAAGATATTTGTCATGGTCTAAATTTATTTTTGAGCCACTCATTTGTCTGAGTAGGTATTCTAAAGGACTGGTGATTGTTTTGATTGATATAGTGTAGTCAAGAATTTCTAATTTCTACCCTTTTGTTCTAAACTACAGCTAGTAATCATCAACCTCTGCAATTCAAGACCTCTGTTTTAAATTCATTTAGACAAACACCAGCACTATATTTGAGACAGTGATAAAAATATCACAAAGTTTGAGAACCCAGAGATGTGACTTGCAAAACTATAAAAGAAACAAGTTAATCTTCTCAAACTGTTTCCAAAAAAAGCAGCAGATAAGTACCTTCAACCTAGTTTTTATCCTCAGCTTTTGTTAAGAAAAATCAGTATGGTCAACAGTCAGCTTTGCTGAAACAAGCCATTGCTAGATATATTTTGAGATGCACAAAGAGAACAGTGAGGGACTTATGTTCATATAACCACACAGGGTTAAATAATTCTCCTTCAGAGGAAAGCAGAGTTAAAAATATTCCTAAAGGTCACATGCCATCTCTTCAGACCGTTTAAGGCTTCTGAAATGCCACTCTGAAGTAAAATAACCTCTCCAGTAGAGTCATTCTGTTAGAGAGCCAGCTAAAATCAGTAGTGAGATAAATGGGAGTGCAGAAAATTGATTTTACACTTGTACCGTAAGTGTGGTCAAATGTTGTAGGCCAGTACCTCAAACACAATTCTGAAGTACTGCTGTGCCTTAAAAATAAGAACACAGAAAATGAAGTTAAATACACCTTAATATACCTTTTTTTTTTTTTTTGCTAACCTTATATTAAAATGTCCACTTTGAAGTTTTATTTGTTATGTGACCTAAGTTTAATTTTCTTTGTACTTGCTTCTCTCTGTTGATAATCCTTATAAAGAAATTGACCTTTTCTCTTCATCAATCACTTCCTCTCATTCAAGTTTCTCTTATTACAAAACCAGTTCCTGCAGCTTGACAGATAAATAAATGCATACTTGCCTTCATGCAAGACTGAAAAAACCTTAAAAAAAGGTTTAAATGAAGCAAGGTTTTATGATATTTCACCTTAATTATTTTTCAACAGGATTGTTTTAGCATTGAAAGACTGTTGCGGTTAAATAAAAGTTATATGATATATAACAGATATAATGTGATTGTACCAAACCTGTTAGCAGTAGTGTGTGAGCTTCTGGCTGCTAGCCAGGTTTTTGTCTCCTCTCTAATTTCAATTTCAGATGACTCTGATTTGAGAAAGCTCATGTCTTTTTTGGCTCTTTGCCTTAACTCTTACTATTAAAGCTACAGTATTGTCCTACTGGGACCAGTCATATCTTTTCAGGTGTTTCAGACTTCCTCATGGTTGAATAACAGCAAGAACAATTAATGCAGTATTCTATTACTCCCTCCTCCCTGCAGTGTTAAATAGTCTCCAGGGTATGTAGGCAGCAGGGTGATGACATTTTTGAGTAGCCCTGGTGCATTTTTGACAGCTTAAAAATAAATCGTTTGGCCTTCTTTTCATACCTAGAAATTAAGATGACCCATAACAACCCTAGTATTGTTCAACATACATCTTAGGATGTAGTGTTAGTGGCAGTAGTCAAATCAGTCCTTTTAATAAACCAAAGTCGTAAGTAAAAATAAGTAAAATAAATGATAAATATCTACGCAGGCTAAACTGATAATCGGGACCGTCTATGTGACATCTCTTACTCAACTTTATTCTTGGTGGATATTTTCTTCCAATGATAAGCAGGAGATCAAAGAGAATGTGGTATTTCTTCTAGATCTCTGGCAATGCTGAGAATCTTGTTTTGGTCTTTTCTTCTTGAGTATAAAATGAAAATTATGAAATTTCTAAGTTTTCCATAATGAGCAAAACATACTTTGCTCCAAGTCTATTACTTGGGTATGTTACTTTTGTTACTCCAAACCATTTTAAAAATAAGTTTGTACATATTACTTTTGTAATTTTTATTACTGATTATGCTTGCTAAAATTAGTAGATCTTTATTGTAAAAGCAAAAAAATATTTTATATAAAAACATATAAATTCTTTATCTCACATGAAGGTACTTTTGGGTACAGTTTCACATTCATAAAGACAATTGCAATTTCAATGGAAGATACTCATCACCCAAAGAGAATTAATGAGAATTAAGGTTCCTTTCCAAAACTGCTTCAGCATGTATCATATATGTTCATATTCAGCAAAAAGTGATTTTATGCACTGCTATGAACAGGTTTACTCAGTAGTTCACATGAGACAAACCCAAAATGTTACTAAAAAGCGAGGATATTTGCTTCTTTCTCTTTTATCTGCCTAGCATGCAGCGTTTTGAGTTGAAGGACTCACCCTTAGACTCTGCTGGTTGTAAATGAGTCCAGAAAATCCTGGAATATCTGTGCTCTTTTACTTTTTTTGTAATAGTGCTCTTTTAATCAACCCTGGGTAAAAGCCATTAAAAAAACCCAAATAGAAATACAGAGCTACAGTCAAAACTTCTGTTCCTCCCCAGTCCAGCTGGGCTATTATTACTGACTAATTTTAAGAAGTATTAAATCAATACAAATATTAAAGTTTCATGTTTCCTTCTGAGAATGTCATTCTTTCAGAATGGAACTAGTACGTGCGAAAACCTGGAAGAAAGGATTATTGGAAAACTTAGGGATACTGCATAAAATGATCTTATTTTAGCTAGCTGACCTATTGCCATCTTCCCTCCTGAATTTTCACCATTCCTCAGCTTGTTATCGTTCCTGAAGAAAGCTTACAGCTTCCTCCTTTTATAGCCAAAATCTATAGGCCTTCCAGTACTGCAGGAGAAATAGTAACAGTGACTGAGATGTTATTGTGCTAAAGCGGCTCTTCGTATCTTTCTCTCAAACAGCATTTTCCCTGGCCCCACAGGGAAAAAAAAAAGAAAAAAAAAAAAAAAAAAGAAAAAAACANAAAAAAAAAAAAGAGAAAAACACGTATTTTATCTTCTTCACAAACATCCTTCTGGTTTACTGAACTAAAATTATAATGGTATAAAATCCTGTTGAATCCTGAGTCCCGCAGAAGCTTGCACGGGGGTACCTGACAGGAATGGTTCTGTTTTACTTAGGCCTACTTGCAATCCCAGTTTGAAGTCAAGGATTACATAGAATCTGGTTTCATTCAGCACAATTTTTTCACTCATAGTTTTAAGGGAAATTCCCCAACTCAGCATTTATAATAATGAAATGTCTTTAGTGATAATTGCTATTTTTGGTTTACTGATGAGCAGGACACCTTAATACTAACTATTAGATTTAGAAACACAGTTAAAATTAATTAATATATGCATTGCCCTTAAGGCACAACAGTCTCATGCTCTGTCTTACTTATTTGGTTCTGATTTTTGTTTTGTACAAGAATTCCTGACAAACTACAACTGTTTAGATGAAGTTCATGTATCATTGATAAATGTGGAAGCTAAACAGAAGTCTTACTGATTGTTGTCTACTGAAACGTCAGTTGTTAAACTCAGATTAGAGGGCATTCCAATGGAACAATACACAATGGCCACTTTATGTCTCTTTTTAAAGTCTGCATCACCCACATTGTTTCATTTGTTAGTAACGGCTCTGCACTTTTATTTATAGTAATATTACACTAATGTCAGCTCAGCGTCAGGGCTGTTTCTCTCTGAAAACACCCAAAATGAAAGCCTTGAAAGGTGCATGCTGGCCTGTGCAATTACTGTATTGTAACATTAGCCTGAAAAAAACCCCATGAAATAATGACCTGTTAATTCAGGTCTAGAGCACATAAAAAGGAAAAGCTCTGGGAGAAGAGATAATCTTTTAACATCCAGCTGAGAAAAAGAATAGCTATAAAAGGCGGCACCAGCTCAGCTGTTTATTTATTCATAGATGCTAACCAAATAAGAGAGAACTGTCACAGCAGGCTTTTCTTGTACATTTACCATACCCTTCTTTAGTAAGTTTCCTATAAGATAAAAATAAATCAGAATCATATTAGATTGTTTGTAGAAAAAGAAAGTCAACAGCAATGAGACTACACCCAGATCTTGGTGTTGATTCTAAGGGGCCTTCTTTTAGGATTGTGGCCAAATGTCCCACATAATTAATTTAAAAACAGGTTCATACTAAAACACAGAGAAAAGAGCTGCAGCCTTTGAGAAAGTTCAAATGAAACTATTGATCTAAGAGAAATTAAATTCTATAGCACTGTGTTCAGTACAAGACTAATCCAGTGCAGAAAACATTCCCTTTTTTTTTGTAGTGAATAATGGAACTCAATCTCTGCTTCTGTTTCTAAATCATGTGAACATAAATATCTTGATCACTTGAATGTTATTATTGAACTAGAAATACCTTCTTGTTTTTGGGGGTATTTTTTGTTTTTTCTTTTCAAATAAATAAACACAGGTCTTAAATACACTTCATCAGACTTAAATCTGTGAAATTTTGCAGCCTGTTATTTCTTTAACATGTCCTCAACACTATGGAAAGGATTCCCTGGTTATTTTGATATATGCTGAACCATGATAAGGATTTTTGAAAAGGGGTGAAGGGAAAATAATCTTTGCTTCTGGGAAAGCCCATTCTTTTAACTGAAGGTTGATACAGCCTGCATCTAATGATAGCTTTTATCTCTCGCTCATGGAGGTAGTTCCTAAGAGCTGTTTTTTTCTAAGGTATATTAGATTACAGCAAGTGGCATTTAATTCTCATTCAAGGCATAATAACCACCCATCTATTCCTTGTAAGACAGTATTTGTGCCTTTTTCTGCACATTTACTACTATGACTGCTAAGACATAGTATGTACAAGGTCTGTGAATCTGGGATAGTGTGATGTTTCTTTTCCCTTTTTTTTTTTTTTTTCCTCTGCAATGATTCAGTCAGCATCAGCAATTGGCACAATGAAAGAATATTTTCAATGCATACATCAGCATGGTCTGATCTTTGCTGTTGTGAGATAAAGAATAGTCATGTACTTGGGCTTTTTCTATTCCAAACATTTACACTGTTACCTACAAAGCATGACTGTCAATCTATCTTAAACATTCTGTTTTCAAATAAGCAGAGCACAGTCTTGTTGTGAATCCCAAAACTGTATGAGAATGCATACAATGCAGCACATAAATTCACATCAGAACTACGAAATGCTGTTTTCAATTGTATTTCCCAAGACACCTTTTCTATTCCTAGACAAACGAAAGTGTTAAGATTTTGAATGTGTTTGCTTTTTTTTGCTCATGTTGAAGCCCTAGAAGTGTACATAGAGTTTTCTGAAAGACTGGGAGATGCAGCTGTTCACTATAAGAGAAAGAAACTGCAGGAAACAAAGAATTGTTTCCTGAACTGAGGACAGCTATAGGGAAAAATAATGAGACATAAGCACTTCCCATGATCTCATTTCAGTACAGGCTGTATATTGGATCAATTTTATCTCCATATGTTCTCAGAATATTTTTCTCGTTTACACATAGATTACTTTAATTTTCTTTATCTACTGCTTAAAGAAGTTTCACCCCAAAATCCTTTAGAATTCAACAGCTTAACCTCCTATGTAAAGAGAGGTGCTTATGTCATTCTAAACTGATAAGAGACACATACTTCTCTTACTTCAGCTCTTCTATTTTAATAGTCAAAGATTAATTGGAATTGGCAAGTAACAGATTCAAGGAGTCAGTGTTCAAAAGCTCTTGTAATCCAATGGTAAACTGAGATCACTGCAAAGAATTCTAGATTGAATTAATCAGATATCTGAGAGTGCATTACGTCAGAACTTATTACTAATATATTTGCAAACATTAGTTTGAATAGTTCATGAATTATTTAGCATTTTTATTCAGAAACTCCTGAACATTGAAAGGCTTTCCCTTTATAAAGAAGCATTTGCTTCATGAAATCATCTTTATTAACCAACTACATAACAAATATTTCATTAAGTTAAGTAGGAGACAATATCAAAAAAAGTGCATACGTAGAGAGAAGTATAGGCCTTTTAAAAAGCATTTGATACATAATCTGTTAAGTAGTCAAATTTTTCTATAAACACTCATTATAGATTTAGTATCTTTTTGAAACATCTCTATTCTTAGAAATGCAATCTTCTGAATCTGAAAATCTGAAAACATTATCCAAAATCTGCATACTTTTACCCAAAGGATCTGATTTTTGCATATATTCAAAATCAGATTGCATATTTTTTCCTTCATTCATCTTTTCCATTCTGTCCTATACAGTCAGGATGATTAAAAGAGGGTGAAAGATAATTCTGTTCACAAATCAGAACTGTGAAAATTAATTACTGAATGGGGAAATATTGCTGGCTTAATGCTCTGAGGATACTAAGAGTTGCTTACTGTTGGTAGGCATAACAATTGAAGATAATTTTGAGGATGAATTATACAGAGCTGCAACATAAAAAAATACATGCCTATTCAGATCCAGGATCTGTCCAGTTTGGCATCCCAAGGGTAGTCTTAAGTAGAAGTTGGAGAATAAGAGATCAGGCATACATGACAGCTTCTCTCTAACTGTTCTCAGCACACAGGATTTCCTGAGTCTACAGTGATTAGAATGTTTAGTAACTTTTAAAATACCAGTCTACCAAATACTGGCTCAGTTCTCCTCTTGAACCATGATATCACTTGCCTCTGTTTCATCCCTGTTAACTCTAAGTTAACTCTATGCCATCATGAAGAGTCCTATCCTATTTCTTTGAACGGAAGAAAATAATTGGGTCTGACCATTTTTATTGCTCTCTGAGCATTTCCTAGCATTAGAAATTGAATACCTGTTGGTAGAATCAAAAACAAAAAGCAGCATAGTTGAAGTTAAATCTGTGGTGTAGCGATTGAAGGGTGGCTAAAAGCATGCACATGTGCAGTGCGCCAGGAGAAAGATCAAACAAAATGTGAGCCTGCTACTGAAAGATTTTGGTGGTGTCATGCCAAAAAGAAGTCTACTTAGTGCCTTCTTTGTCTTGGTCTTTACTGACAAGGTTTCCTTTCAGGCTTCCCAAGTCTCTGCATCTAGTTGCAGAGTTTGAGGGAAACACAAATTGCAGTGGTGAGAAAGGCATCAGGTGCTTACAGTTGCATGTATACAAGTCCATGGGATCAAAATGCATGCCCTGGGCTGATGAAGCTGGCTGATGTCATTGTGAGGCCCCTCTTATAACTTTGAAGGGCCGTGAACATTCAGAGGGTTCCCAAATAACTAGAAAAGCAAGTTTCATGTCATCCTTCAAGGCAGGCAAGGAGGAAGATGGAGGGGACACAAGACTGGTCAGCCAAACCCTAGTACTTTGGAAAGCTGCTGAATCAGACAGCCTGAGAGATGTGAGGCTGCAGCAGTTCTGTGTCACCAGTAGCTCTATGTCCAGCCAGCAGCAAGGCAGAATATGAATCCTCCAAAAGCATGTACATACCCACATCCAACACATGCACACAGCATCCATGCAGCCTGAACATTTCCTTCACCAGCACTCACATAAATGCACGCAGCACTCACACAAACACCATGGAAGGCCTGATCCCTGTCCTCCACTCTCCTGGATTAACATTGAAGTCATTAGTGAAATATATGGACGGCTGCTATGTATTTCTTCAGTAGATGGTCTTGAAGACTTCAGGTATACTGATTCCTATGTCTCCTGATCTCCTCTTGGACCTATGAGCTCCTGCAGTTTGTAGCCCCACTCTAAGTGCTGGTAGTCAGACATCAGATTGTTTCACACAAACTTACACAGTTTAGATCTCTCCAGCAGCTGGCCTGAGATTCCTGCTGGATACATGGGTAACTCCTAGATCC
Organism: Dasyornis broadbenti; assembly: GCA_013397935.1. NCBI lineage: Eukaryota > Metazoa > Chordata > Aves > Passeriformes > Dasyornithidae > Dasyornis > Dasyornis broadbenti. The sequence goes on from VZRN01005529.1 coordinate 1,244,579, forward strand.
CTGGTCTCCCCTAGTTGCTGGTACTTGGATCTACAAGTCCCTGAGCTTCATATTTCCATTTCAGTTGCTTGTAGTCAGGCTACTTATCTCATTTTTCTTCCCATCAAGCTAGAAGTTTGCTATCATTCACACTTACTCAATTGGAATACAGAATACAATCAGATAAAATAGTTAGAAACATGATTTAATGGGAATATGATAAATGCATGGTTTAGACAGAAAAGCATACTGACAGGCAGCCTGTTCATCCTTGACTGGCCCCTTTATCATCCTTTTGCCCCTGCTTGTTCCTTCTCACTCCTCTTGGTCCCTCCTTTACCCATCTTTGGGCAACTTCACATAAGGAGACTTCCACATCACCACAATCTCCTTAAAACGCGCCAGAATCAGTTTTACACAATCTGAAAATACCCTTCTCCCTGCATGTCATAAAAAATCCTATACCCATTTAAACAATTAAGCCTTCGACCACGTTTTGTATGTAGTCTGCTCTAATGCTGTGGGTTATGGGTGCCAAAAAGTTTCCTGCATTATTTAACTCAGAAAGCAGTGATTAATGATTCAAAGTCTGACTGACAGCTTTTTATGAGTGGTGTTCCTCAGGGGATGGCAGGAACCTTACAAGGCTCAGCAAGGACAAATACCAAGGAGCCCAGTGTCTTGGACAAAATAAATCCCTTACAGTAACACAGATGTGCAAATGACTGAATGGAACGTATTTCTGCAGAAAAAAGCCTTGAGGGTCATGGGGGACAATAAATTGAAAATAAGTCACTAGTTTCACCTTACATTGTTGAAAAGTAACCACATGTTGGGCTGCATTATCAAGAGAATGGAATCAAATAAAGTAAAATATTCATTCTCTTCTTCTTGGCATTTAGAAGGCTTCATCTAGAGTATTGTGTCTAGTTCAGATCTTTTGGTGCAAAAGAGACATATGTGAACTGGAATGAATCCACTGGAGAACCACTAAGACTTCTAGAACATCTGAAGACAGCCTGAGTGAACTGGATGGAGAAGTGAAGGCTAAGGAAGGATCTAATTTCAATCTTTAATTATCTAAGGTGGTTCATAGAGAAGAGTCATTTTTAATGTACACGGTGTAAGGGCAGAGACTGCAGATACATATTGCAACAAGAAAAAATCCATCTATATACAAGGAAAAAAGTCACAGTGAAACGAAAAGAAATGTGAACACACATGAAAGAGATCACGAAAAGCATTGTAAAACCCTGATCTATATTTCTATAAGAACATAAGAACAGTCTAGGATTCTCATCAAGATATCACCAGAGTAACAGCAGTCGTACCCTCAGGTGTATGTTTTTCAATTGATTATATACAATTGGTTTGAAATACAACAAGGAAGAGGAAAAAATATAAACAAGATAAGACCATAATTGACTATATACACAAGAAAATATTGTGAGCAAGAATGACAGATGAAATATCAAAGTGCTAAAAAAAGACTATCTCATGATAAATGCATAAATTTAGCAACCTGACAGAAATTTTCCCAGTTGGATAGATCATGACCTCATCTCTTTCCAGTTATATTCATTAATCATAGAATCATAGCTTGGTTTATATTGGAAGAGACCATAAAGATCATCTAGTTCCAATCCCCCTGACATGGGCAGGGACACCTTCCACTAGACCAGATCGCTCAGAGCACCATCCAACCTGGCCATGAGCACTTCCACAGATGGGACACGCACAACTTCTCCTCACAATCTGTTCCAGTGCCTCACCACCTTCACAATAAGGAATTTTTTCCTAATATCTAAACAAAACATATTCTCTCTCATTTTGAAACCATTTCTCCTTCTCCTATAATAACTGCACGCCCTTGTAAAAAGTCTCTCTGTATCTTTCAGGTACTGGAATCTCTGGACCAGTACCTTCAGGTACTAGAATGTCTTAATTTGAGGACCCCAAAGACTTCTCCAGGCTAAACAATCCCAATTCTCTTAGTCTTTCCTGTTAGAAGGGACGCTTCATCCTTCTAACCATCTTTGTGGCCTCCTCTGGACTTGCTCCAACAGGTCCAGGTCTTTCCTGTGCTGAGGACCCCAGAGCTGGATTCAGTACTTGAGGTGGAGTCTCACGAGAGTGGAGTAGAAGAGCAGAATCACCTCCCATGACCTACCAGCCTTGATTCATAGATCACAGAGGATGGTTTGGGTTGGAAGGAACATTAAAGGTCACCTAGTTCCAACCCCCCTGCCAGGGACAGGGACTATTTCTACCGGACCAGGTTGCTTAGAGCTGCATCCAACCTGGTTTTGAACATTTAAACAGGCATGGAGAAACCACAACTTCTCTGAGAAGTCCCAGTGCCTCACCATCCACTGAGAAAAGATCTTCTTTCTAACATCTAAGATAAATCTCTCCTCTTGTAGTTTAAAACTCTTCTCTCTTGTCTCATCAGTATCTGCCCCAGTAAATAGTAACTCTCCCTCTTTCTCAGAAGCCTCTTTTAAATACTGCAAGGCTACAACGAAGTCTTCCCAGGGCCTAGCCTTCTCTATTAATATATTGTACCATCCTGCAACAAAGCCACAGTTACATCACTCTCATAATCCTAATGCATCATAGGCGCATTACATTTTTTAAAATTAATTCTTTGCTGAATATGCATTTGCCCTTTTTGTCTGGATGTGGTTATTCCTAAAATTTCGCTATAAAAAGCTTTACAGAAAAGATGCATGACAATAAATACTAAACCCAAAAGTTCATAGATAAAAATCCCAATAACAGAATGGAGTTAAGATTTTGGGAAAGTAGTTTACTTTTAAAGATCCATCTATATGGCCGTGGATATTTTATGCATGAATTAACTTTGCCTTGTAATGTTTCCAAGCTGACTTTGGAAAGCTCCTCTAATTAAAAAAAAAAAAAATCTCTTTATTAGAACTGCCAAGTGTCTTGGCTTATCTGTACAGCAACATAGGGTTGTCATAAAAAGTACAGAGCAACATGTTTATTACATGCACTTCCTCCCTCTTTTCTGGTGTTTTAGGATATCGTGTTGACTTTGGAACAGCTCATGCCATACTCTCTTCGCATCAGGTACACACAATCACAACAGCTGGGAACTCAGCAGAGAAAAGGGTAGCAAAACCTGGTGTCAGGAAGGACAAAGTCTGTCAGCAAACCTGGCCCTTCCTTTCTTCTGAAGGACTAAATATTTTTTTACTAGAGAAATATGGATCAGTTTTCAAAAATGACACCACTTATCTTCTTAGTAGGAATGCTATTTTTCAGTGAGAGATGTATTAGGCTTCTTGTGTCCTTGTTCATTTTGTGAAGGAAAAGGTTTCTCAAACCATAAACTATCCTTCTGGAAGGAAATATAGAGCTCTGCCATAGCAAGGATGATTGAATGAGTTGATGTGATGTTCTGTGCTTTAAAGATGCTCACAAGAGAAGATCTGATATAGAAATAAATCTATGTTTTATTCTGATTTTTAGTTTATTGATATTAAAGCTTTGCACTAACATTTGATTTGATAAATTGTTTTTAACAAAATATAAATTGCAAATAGATTTCTTACAGTCAAAATAGAATTTCTGGTTAAGATCAAACCCCATGTAGATCTTGATGAAAGCAGCCAGTAAGATGATGCATATGTAAGATACAGATCTGGACTTTGCTTACATTGATGTTAGTCACTGCACTAAGCGGTGGAAAGGTTTCTAAGCTAAATCTGTGCTCTGTCTGCTTTAGTTTGGCAACTTCAATTTTTTTGGCATTGCATCTTTTGTAGGGTATAATACTGAGGTTTAGAATAGGCCTCCTTTAGCCTTACTTGCTGTTAAGTTTCTTCTTTTAAGAGTAAAAAGTAAAATTAAACTTTTGAAGGAAAGGAAATACAAGAAGCGGTTGAGACTAAGTTATGCCTATAAAATGAAACAAAATAGAATCCAGTACAAGCTGAGACAATTCTTTACAAAAACATACTGTTGTAATAAAATCCTCAAAAATAAAAAAGAAACTAAACTACAACCACATCCCAGGTTGAAAACTTTAGTATGGTTTCCCAATATTTTGTTCTTGTTGTACATCAGTGTATTTCTATCACCACTTGTGTCACATCAATTCAGTGATAATGTACTTGTGCAATGCAGGTTAATTTGGAGTGATTTGGTGTATTATCTCAACTACCATTGAGGGACAGAATATCATGTTCTACTGCAGAGAGGCAGAATGTTTGACAAGTTTGTCACTTTTCTATTAGAAATGTCATGTTGATATAGTGCAGAGAAGAGCATTTCTTAGCAAGGTACTTGCAATTTGAAGTCACATTGAAAAGGAACAACTCGGTTTGCAAAGATTAGTAAGGAAAATGAGGTTTTTTTAAAAAAAATGCTATGAGTTTTATCTTAAAAATTAGAAAATATAAATTCTTTTCCATTCAAGAGTGTGGAAAAGTTTTGTAAAATGTTATAGGGCACATGAAAGTATTATTTATAACTTCCCCAGACTGTGTATGAGAATGGATGGACACACAGGATGAGGGAAAGAAAATACAAAATTTCTAGGGCCATGAAGATTCAAAGCCTGGTAGCAGCACAACTACATTCCCCTACGGTGTGACTATGGTTAAATGAACAACTGGAGAACTGTATACTCATTCTGTTCACCTTGATCAGCAGGCAGGAGGCAACAGGGGAAGTTGAACTTGGTGCAACTCACTAAGGACTAGAGTGCAGACACTTTCAAAATAATGCCACAGAATCAGGGAAAGCTCTTGGCTTGCTCCTCTTTAGTATGTAATTATATAACCAAATAGCCACAATAAAGCCATTTATTTTAAGGCTCAAATGTTATTTATCAATCAGAAAATGATGCAGGCAAACAAGGCCTTAGCAACAACTCTAAGGATGAGGAAAAACTGGTAACTCAGTAGATCTGGTCTTTAACTAAATGTCAGAGAAAGCCGTATGGTAACCCTCAGGAATATTTCAAAGTGGCTGCTTAAGAAAAAACCACCTGATTAGCTGAAGCATGTCCTTTATTAGTTTAGTGTGTATTTATTTGTATTAGTACAGAGCTGTGAAGCTACACCAAATTTGTGCTAGCTGTTGTTATATAGCACGGAGTAAAGATAATGGATGTCACCTTTGAGGATTGGAGTTCTGATTGACAGATACACCACAGAGCGAACTGTCATGGGATATTGACTAACCTATACAGCTCATATTTTATAATTTAATTCTTTAGATATTTATAAGACAAAAATGTCCTATAAAGCTTCTTTGAGAATAAGTTGTTAATTAAAAATATGTTGATTTTACGTGAGAGTTATAGGCTGATTTTCAGCTACTGTAGACAGACATAACTTCACTGAAACCAGTTAATGGTTTTGCCCTACAGGTGTATAGTTCTGCAATAATAGAATCGTACAATGGCCTGAGTTGGAAGAGACTTAATGACCAAATAGTTACAAACCCATTACCAGGGACAGGGGCACCCTTCACTAGACCAGAATGCTCAGAGCTCCATCCAACCTGGCCTAGAACTCTTCCAGGGATGGGGCATCCACAGCTTCTCTGTACAACCTGTTTCAGTGTCTCATACCCTCACAGTAAACATTTTTTTTCTTAATATTTAACCTAAATCTACTCTCTTTCAGTTTGAAGCCATCCCTCCTTGGCCTGTCACTACATGTTCTTGTAAATGGTCTCTCCATCTTTCTTGTAGGCTCCCTTCAGGTACGGGAAAGTAATAGTAGGAAAGTGATCAGAAGATCAGCTTAATTATTTTAGTGGGCACACTTGACAAATTCAAGCAATATGTGATTTTAGTACATAAGATTTGAACGCACAAAGAGGCTGAGGTGTCACACTATTAATACTGCAGCACATTTTAAGCATCACTATAAGTGCTTAGAGTATCAAAGAGAAGCATTAGTACCACGACACACTGATTAAGATGTAACCTTAAGCTTTCCAACAGAAAGTTCTGAAGATGTGTCTGTGACATAAACAAATTCACCACCAAATAATCACAAATTCAAGAAGATGCAGAAACTTCAGACCTGCAGAATTGGCAAATAACATGCAAATATTAAGGAAGTTTGAGACTCTTGTCTGTTGAGGAAATACTGGTCTTGGCATCTTACATAACTATTACTTTTGACTTCAGCATAAGCAGTCAACAGGCTTCAACAGAACCTGTAAAAAATGTTGGCATGTATTTGAAGTGATCATATTCATCTTTTCAGCTAGTCCAAATTACTCCTTGTCTTCTTTATATCACAGAATATAGAGAGTTCAGTGGAGAGCTCAGCAGAAGGTTGGAAGAAGAGGGGAGTTGTGAGGGTGTTTTTGGATTTCACCGCAGGGGTTAAGTAGTTATTAGGGCACTACTGGAGCAGCTGCTGAAAATATGGCCTTCAGTCTTCAGGTGTTATGCCATGTGACAGCTGGCCTGAGCATTCTGTTAAATTCTGTTAAGTATTTTCTCTAATGAAGTAAGTAACCCAGTGTTTCTGGGGTGCTCTTTTTGTGGGAAGCAGTTATTTCAGAGACTGGATTTTGAGCGAGGATTTTTCCCTGGAACGTTTGAAGATCAATGGTCAACATTGAGAAATAGGAGAGTTTTAAGTGAACAAGTTACACTTGTTACTTTTGACCCCACACTGAAGTGGGAGTCTCCATGGGAATTCACCAGTGCCAGCAGAGGAGAGTATTGCACTTAACCTCTATTTTCTCACTCTGAGTTTCACATTCAAAAATCTCTTCTGATTACATGTAAGTCAGCTATGACTTGCTTTTTCAGCATTGCAACGTATTTGCAAAATTAAAATAAGTTTTTTAAACTTTTCTTATCTCATTCATATATAGAAGAAAGTCAATGAAAGACACAAATTTAGGATGCATTCACCTGAAAGTAACTCATCCAAAGAAAAGCTACTATAAATCTACCTGGCTGTCATATTCTGCCTTTTATACTAAATTGTACCCAAATGTTTTCAAAATGGGAAACTTTGGTCAGTTTGTGACGTGATTAGAAATATATTGATACTCAGCTTTGCTGCTATTCGGAGTAGAAGGTGGGCAGTATGAAAAGTAGATGGATGCATGATCTTATACAGTGGAATTCAAGTACAAATGATCATTGGAGAAATATAGTATAAAATTATTAGTCTGGCTTTATTACTGATTTACTTTGAAAATACCTACTGCATGTATTGTGATCATTCCATGTCTTTAAATAATTGCAAAAATATTGCTAAATTGCTTGGTTGTTTTTTTTTTTTTCCTTTTGCATTTGAAGAATAGCATGTAATTTTATACTCATTTAAAAAGAAAAAAAGAATCCTTAACACCATATTTGGCTTCTAAACATATTTTCAGCTTTGTAATATTCACACTTAAAATGCTTATGTAAAGGAGAAGACAGAATGAAAATATCTTATGCCCACATTACCCATCTACACGTTAGGTAAGGTTTGATGTGATTCCGGGTGAGTTTGCATCACAAATGCAGTAAATGCAAGATATTTTCTTATGCTATCTTCTCACATATAATCATCAGACCAACTAGGACACTCTTAAAAGTACTCCTCCATAAAAATTTAGAGTTTGGATAATCTGCATCCTTAGATTGGAAGTGAAAGGGGACTGTCTAAGATTGTTCTATATGTCTAAGACTAGATATGTTCTGCTGTTCTTAATAGCAGTTTTGTAGCTTAGTTTGCCAACTCCTACCTATGGGTTTCTTTACTTTTTCTATGCTCTTGATGATAGAACTCCACTTTTGAGTACACGTTTTACTGCTTTCTATTTTTCATGTGTTTTGGAGAGGTGGAAGGGGACAGCTGAATATGAAATAATTTAATACACATATACCCTGGTCATTAGAGACCCCTTCTAAAACTGTACAGATCTGGCTGATACTCCTTAGTTTACAGAGAGCATAGAGAAAACTTTCCTTTTAACATGGTATTAGGTCAAAGAGGACACAAATTTGCCACTACAATATTGATATTTTTTTTTTTCTATTTGATTGCGAAATTATGTTAGCATCCAGGTTATACTAAAACTATACTTTTACAGTTTAGAATAACTTGTGTTTATGGAACAGAAAGCATTTGAACAATATTGTTCAGAAGTTTTCCAGAACTATCACCTCACTTTTGCTTATTGTGTTTAAGATTTGATTAATGTCTGCTATCACTTCTTTTACTGTTGAAAGTGTATTAAAATCAGGATGAGCAGCAATATCTAATGCTAGAGCTGCATGATTTTCTCATAAAAAGATCTTTTCAACTGAAATTTTTCATCAGACTTTAATAATTTAAATTAAATTTTCCCTGCTGATAGGTCTCAATTTACATGAAATATGATAATACTATTAATTATTGTAAGACGGGACCGTGGTTTACATAGTGGTAAACAGCCCAAAAAGAAACATGAAAATTCAAGACTACTAAATCTAAGGGGGTTCTGTTCTTAATGAGTCTAGTCCAACCCCTCAGAACATCTGATCATTACAGCAAAAATGATCATTTCCCAGTGAAAGCCTGAAGGGGTTAAGCAGGACTCAAGGCTGACAGTCTAAGGAATTCTGAGCTAAGACTCACCACAGAGCTGAAGTCTGCCTCATATATGGTCTTCAGGATTTTCCTGTTAGGATCAAACCAAAGAAAGAAATCACTGAACCAGTGCAAATACAATACAATAATTTTTTGAGGGTATGTGGTCAGTTCCTTGCTACTGGCATGTCTAAGGCAGTAAGATGAGCAGACGTCAGGTCTGTGTTAAACAGGGTAAACCTTCCTCATTCCCTTAATAGTGGCTTCTTCAACATCCCTCTGCTGCAAGCACTTGTACCATGAGTGGATCTAGCCAAAGACCATGCAGACCTCCCAGAAGTGTGAAAGGGCAATGTGGTAGCATCATGTAAAAAAGCTTCTGTTTGCTTCTTTGTAAAATTATTTAAAAGTGCAGAAGCTACCATAGAAACAGCTACATGCCCTACTTTATAAAGCATTGTTGTAGCTGCAAAACCAGGCATTGTAAAGTCACTAAATGACATATTACCCTGTAATATGTCATTTAGTTCCAAATTCCATCATAAATGCATAGACACTTTGATTCAATGACCACTTCGGTGTGACAGGGTGTTCCACCTCTATCTCTCACCCACAAAGCTGGCATAGATAGCCCAGGCTGAGTCAATGACCGAGTCAACGACTCTGCAAGAGATTATCTCTTGGCGCCTGAAAGCCTGAATCCTGACCAAGGAATCAACATCTTGGTATGGGAAAACCAGGTGTGGAAAGAGATGAAAAGAATAAGTAAGTGACCGAAAGACACACTTTTACACTATCAAAGACACACAAAATATCACAGAGGCAGAGGTTTCCTGCACGTCTCTGAAGCATGGAGGAGCCTCTCCCCAGGTCTGGACGCAGGTCTGTGGTTACTTCCTCGAGGATTGAGTGAAAGGATCCTAATGTATGTTCCATCACCAAATCGGAGTTGGTAAGATATATTGGTTTCCTAAATTGTATTACTTCTTCGCTGGCTGTAACTATAGGTACCTCAATTCACGCTGTATTATCTACTAGTAGGTTTGGGTTTTTTCCTTCTTTTGTTTCTATTTCATTTTGTATAGTATACAGTTTGATTAGTTCCTTACCTTGTTCTCTTGTGTCTAATAAACAGTAATTCATTTTATATTAGACCTAATCAGCCCATTATTAAAGAACTTGTGCATGGGACTGGGTTTTGGGGTGAGGGCATCCCAATAAAAGTTGCTGCCTGCTGCCAAAGGCCTAGGCAAGACAGGTGGACCCCCATCTCCCATTTGTAACATTCAGTCATCTTCCATTGGGGGCCATGCTTTATTCAGAGCACTATCTGGTTTTGCTGGGGATGTGAATCTGGGGTGCTTTCCATATGATCTATTTTTTTTGATGCTGTTTGGAATGCAAACGAAACAGATATTTGGATTTTGTCTCTGCCATAGAGGTCCGGTTTGGTGCTATTATAGAAGCAGCTAAACACTGGTCTCTCTTTTGCTGATTTCTGTTAGTCTGAGTTCTGGCTATTCCCAGATACAACGGGAGTTTATGTGAATATTGTCTTGAACATGCTAAGTGTTACTTTATGTAATTTGAGAAATCAGTTGCTAAACCCTCAGTTGTGTACTGTAAACAAACAGTCTCCCACCGTCTCGCTGGTTCAGCTTGCTTTCTGTAACGTGGGGATAACAGTAACCTCTCACATCACATTGCACTGTGTGAAGATAAATTAATGCTTGTGGAGCATCATGGACCTGACTGCCAGAGAAAAGCCCATGAGGAAATTAATAATTCTGTCTTCATTGCAGCCTCTGAATAGTGTGCAGTAGATAAGGCGTAAGTCCACAAAATGAACAATGAGGATAAAACAAAACATTGAATAGCTGTTCTTTTTTAATTGATCACCATCCATTCTGTTCACTCAATGGGGTAAGGGTCCTGTGCAAAAAAAATATAGTGTGTGATTATGTATTATAATGCATATACTCTAGGGAAAAGAACTAGGGCTGCAAAAGTAGTTGCGTTCTCTCATTTTCTACTTTTAAGTATTTGATTTTGCCACTGCAATATCTATCACATGCTTTTACGGATTACTTTCTCCTTTGCTGTCATCTGTCCCTTCTTACCTGCACACAGCCCCTTGAACTTTACTTCAAACAATAGCCCAATATATGGAAAAGGTTTTTCCACAGATGCTTTTTCCAACAGATGTTTTCCCTATTCCTTCCTTCACTTCTTCTGCTCTCAAGTCTCCTTCATTCTTTTATGTTATTTATGCATGTAATTGCTCTGGAAAGGGAAATGTCTTAACTTCTTTAGAAGCCCAAGTAATTCCAATATTTTTAAAAACTCAATAACTTTGTGGTTTTATCAATCTAAATTCAAATGTGATAGGCATACCTTACTCTAGTTTTCTTTATGAGAGAAGAATCAAAAGTCAGGATCAATCAGACACTTTACATAACCTAATACCATTCAAGCTTGTTTTTTTCTTAGATGAATTCTTTTCTCTTTTTTTTTTTTAATCTCTTTAAGAGCTGTATCTTATTTTTTCTTCCCTTGTTGATACACCTTTCATCATAGTGATCTTTGGAGTCTCTTCAACTAATAACACTGATTATGTGTTTATTAATATTTATTAAATGATCTGAGCAATGACTCAAGTCTGTGCTGAGATACAAAATAGAAACATGTATGAGGTTGTGTTAATTATTTTAGGATGTACTGCTTTATATGTCTGGAGAAGAAACAGAGTAAAATCCATTAATATTTTTTAAAAATTAATCCCTTCAGGACAATTAAAATTCTCATGTCTTACCTAACATAGTGTCTTGGTTTGAAAGGCAGGTGTCTATTAAGGAAGGTGGGAACCTCCCTTAGAATAGTGAATATGACCCCCCCTTCCCTCCAAATTGTTATAACTTTGAAATCACGGGCTCTCAGGCAAAGGTATGGGAAAAGGAGGAACAGTTCTTTACTAGTGTCTATAACGAGGCAAACAAACAACAACAACAGTAGCAACAACAAACAAACAAACAAACAAACCAGAAACCCGGTGCTGCTTTCTCTGGGCTGCCAGGCACCCTCCCTTTTGGTGCAGTTATGGTCACGGCCAGCAGGGGGCGCTGTTGGGGTTCCAGCAGGGCAGGGCAGGGGCGATGGCTCCCGCACCTTCAGGGGGCGCTGTGACGCAAGGTCAGCTTCTTTCCTCACATGGATAATGGCAGATGGGACGGATGGCAGCATGGGCTGCAAGCGGAAACCTCAGAGCAGCAAGCTGGACAGCAGGGCTGGCTCACCTTGGCTAGCAAGCAAAAGGTGGCAGAAACTCCGCCGTGGTGGCGGAAGCCACAGTGTGTCCCGGCAGACAAGGGCGGGGGTCAGTGACAGCCAGGCTCCCCCGTAGCAGCTGCCATATGCAGCTGGGCAGATGCACACTCCAGAATGGGGAAGAGGGTTGGGATCTCATGCTTTCCCAAATGAAGGTTGACCCAGCACGGAAGAAGAAACAGAGTGGAGCTGTGCTCCTGCAGTCGCAGCGAAAGGAAAACAACAGCTCCATCGTCCCCCTCTGATGCCCCGAGAGCAAGTGAAGTTATCAGCAGCCAGGTGCTTTCTCCCTTCACCCCACCCGGCCATGTCTTTTGTCTCTTAAGTAACCAGCCATTAGGGTTCCCTAGCAACAGAATGGGGGGCAAAAATTCCCCAGCCTCCAACACATAGATTTACTAAAAACAAATAAAAATTTGTTTGATGCTACTATATTTTTTCTGGTTTTTATTTTATATCTGCACTAGCTTGCAGACCCTCAGAACAAACAGATATCTATGTTTGACAGGAACTGCCAGTGTTGTGGGTCATGTCTGCCAGCACCCAAATTTTGGCAACCAGCAATTACATCTGTTGCAAAAATTATACAAGAAGCCTTTCCAAGGACAGTTCTGGAATAAACAGGGGTTCACTCTGAAGCCCACCAACTGCACATTGAGGGGTTGGTCCCATAATTTGGGGAAAACAGCTCATATGAACTTCATCCAGGAGGCAGGGTCTCTTTCCTGTGGGTTTTTGCAATTACAATAAATGCTGAAAAAAAGAAAAGGTGGCTCAAGTAGTATTATAAATTTGACCCTCACTGGTAGATGTATCAGGAATCTTCACAATGTGAATGAATAAAAATCTTTATGCTGAAATAACCCTTAGGTTAGTTGTAAAAACAAGACACCAATTGGTAGAGATATGCTTCAAAGGACATTTGTGTATCAGTTGTCAAAGTAATAGTAAACTCAGATTTTCATCAAGATGCAGTATATTCAAAGAGAACAAATGTCTTGTCTTGGAATAAGCTGTGGCTTGGATGTGTTTCAATAATTTCAGTTGTTTTTCCCCAACCTTTAAAGATTTACTGCGTGAAATTTTAAATGACTTCAGTATGTTTCTGCCTTTAAAATTAAGCACATAACCTCACATGGCCCCAACATGGCCTCCTCTGCAGTAAGACTATGGATTTGTATGATTCACAAATTGATATTTGAATTATCTAAGGTTTACCAATTAAAAACCAATCAATTTTCTTCACAAATTTCTTTTCATACTTACACATTTTATATCCTTCTTGGTAACTTTTAGAAATTATCAAAAATTTCAAATATATAGATGCAAATATGAAAGTGTGATTCCAATGGAGTAAAAATTGCCAGATTTGCTTAAGGGCGTAAATGGACACTTTTATCATAAAAAAAAGCCCTACCAGTGTTCAGTTTTCATGCTCCATTTCAGGCCTCTGCACACTCATATTGAAATTAGGATTCTTATTTGATAGCTAGTAAAGTATATGCTATGCATAATAAACATAACTCAGGCTTCAGACAATCTAGCTGTAAGAAGGTAGGTGCTGATCCCATTGCTACTTGGAGGCAGGGGCGAGGGAAGGTCAGAATCAAGAAAACACTCATAAATACATGGACTGTGATAATGTGCAAGCAAGCTGTGCTGATCAAAATCCAGCACCTAATGCAGAACACAATCTTGCATAAGTAGCTGATTTCTGGACTAGGACCTATAAACCCTGTCCAACATTGTAGAGCTCCCTCACATTCACTGTGGCTAAAAGGTTCTACTTGTGTAGCTGTTTGTAGGAAAGGGGCCAGCTGAGATAATATGTCATGAACAGACTTCCTTTGACAAAGAATTTGCAGATGGGAAAAACCCTTTCTTATAAAGGAAGATGTATTTTCAGTCTTCAAAATTCAATTAGGAAGAACTTTAATTAAAAAAGATATTCTTAAGCATATGAAGCCTGAATAAAGTAATGGAAAGTCAGATTTTAAATAAACTGCTGAATAGAAACAAGAATTACAGCCATTGAGCCAGCATTGTAACTAGCAGAGCAGAAGTTATGGTCCAGTATTTACAGTTAAATACCTAAAAATCTTATCCATATACATACTTCTACTCTTTCCACTTCCTTATGTTCTGTAAGTACAATATAACATGTAAAAATCTTCACAATTACTTTAGATGTAATCTAAGGACTAACATTGCCCCTTTCTGCATACATGTGGGATGTGAGACTATGGAGATTTTGCCAAAAGAGCAAATAGGAAGGATTAAAGATTCAGTGCTTGTGTCTCAGGTCTAATTAAGAATCAGGATTCATTCATACAAATACTAAGATTATTGATGGGAAAATATTTTCCTTTTTATGAGTACATGTAGAATCAGAGGATCAAGCGTCAAGAATCAGGAAGAAGGCCTGGAGGCCATTCGCTCCAACTCCTCCACTCAAAACAAGGCTTCATCACCTTCTGGGTACCTGTTCCAATATTTAAGAACCTTTGCCATTAAATATTTATTCTTATATCTAACCACAATTTTCCTTACTCTAACTTGTTTCTGTTGCCTTTCTTCCGGTCACTGTGCATTTCTAGGAAAGCCTGGTTCTGTCTTCCTTACACTGACCCTTATCTAACTTGAAAGTGCAACATATTTTATCCTTTTCTTCCTAAGGTTTCTAAATACACACTGTATGTACAGGGTATAAACCCTGAAATATGAGGAATTACTTTTTCAAAGGTTAGATAATTGGAAATATGGAAAAAAATTATTTAGAAGTTTTAGCACTACAGTTGTAGAGGAAGGTGATGGAAGGTGGAATCTGTACTGCAGGCCACTCACCAACTGTAACCTAAACCTGCTTGCTGAGCAAGCTTCAGCTTATCTGTCTCACTGCTTATAGAGTTTAAAATTTCAATTTAAATTTTAATATTTATCTGTAATTATCTTGTATAAAGATAGACTTGTTAAATCTCATTTAATAAATCATAATTTCATCAACCTATTTAGCGAGTCTCATTTCCCACTCCCATTTGATGATAAATAGAAATGTGGAAAACTTGAAAAGTATTTTATATATCATAACAAAGCAAGACTTCTAGTTCAACTGAACTTCTGAATTTATTCTGAGTAATGTGATTGAACAAAATGTTTATATTCCCTCTTTATTACATTCAAACTACAGCAAGATTAAATTCTACTTTGAGAGTGTACACAGATTTGCATCAGATATTCAGATAATGTCTTAGGCAGTCTGAATAGGAAGGAAATAAGCTCCACAGACCACAGAGAAAATAAATTATAAAAATTTATATATTTTTCAATAAATTTGGGTTTTTTCAGGAATATAATTGCAGAAAAAGTAGAATGACTGCAGTTTATCTCAGCTGCTACATAGTCAAATAGTCTGGATGTTCATTTAGTTGAAAATAGATTATAAGAAAGTACATGTCTTGCTGCCAGTGACTGTACCAATCAGAAGTTTGCTAAGATTATACAAAATATAGCTAAAACTATAAAAATGTTAGTTAACTGAAGGACATTTTAACACATTGCTCAAGTTGTGTAGAAGGGAGAAATACAAAAACATTTAGAATCTTATCTGATTCAATTCTCAGGCCCTCAGTATGTGAGTCTTAGTATTTTACACATAAAAAGTGCCAAGA
Source organism: Dasyornis broadbenti (assembly GCA_013397935.1). Lineage (NCBI taxonomy): Eukaryota > Metazoa > Chordata > Aves > Passeriformes > Dasyornithidae > Dasyornis > Dasyornis broadbenti. The sequence continues at coordinate 1,260,117 of VZRN01005529.1, forward strand.
AACAATACTCTTGATATAATGAACATGTTGATATGTTGATATAATGAACACAAGGGAAACCACTTTAATTTGCATAGATAAGATTCACATTGCAAGGGTCAAGCCGATACAATACAAATGTGATTCTCAACGCAATATACAGCAAAGCATTTTAAATTCTTGTTTATTCTAAGATTAGTGAGATTCCCAGTGGTGCTGTGTATTTCAGTACTTTAGATTTTTTATTTTCTGTGTCAGAGTCTATATTTAGACAAATTTTTCTAGTCAAATCATGTCATAAAAAAGAATTTGACTTCAGAAGTATGTAGATGACAGTCATATCATCCAGATTTTTTAAATATAAAGACTTCAGTTAATATTTTACAAATATGCTATACTTTTGGGTTGCAAACTCTTTATGTAAATAACCTTTCAGTTTAAACTTAATCTTTTTACATGCCTCAGATGGATAATATTTAGTGTGTTTTCTTTCCCTGCTAAGAAAATGGAGAGTTCTTTGGAATTGTCTCTTTCCTCAAACCTCTCCAGTGTATATATACTTTGTATATCAGACATGGAAATGACCCTGCTGCAGGTTTGCTAAATCAGAAATGAATATATTCTCCAGGTACATAAGGATCCTTGCTAGCCTCTGGGAAGGACAGTGTCTCACCTTAAAACTACCTACCTACCCTATGGTCATAAAAATGCTTCTAATTGCCAGTGAATAAATTTTGTATCCAGAGAGAGAAGCATGAAACGGTTCTTAAATTTTGAGTAATTAAGGATACTAGTAAAGGGAGACTTAGGATGGACTACTAAGTTTGCCCTCCTGGTGATTCAGGATTAACTTAACCAGATCTAATGAAGTAGACTTGAAATTTACGCAAGTGTTAAAAAATAGAATTAGAAGCACTGTGTTTATGAAGAAAGATTATGTTTATATGGTGCAGGAAAACATATAGAATGCAAAAATATTTGGACATGTACAGTAGGGATTATACAAAAAACATTTCATTTTCCACCTGTGTGTTTGCAAAGCGGAGTAGTGGAGAGGAGCTAGATCAGTGGTAGGGTGATGACCTGAATCCATCAGCTAATTATACGGCAGCATATAATTGTGTTTCGCAATGGTAATTGATACAGGCAGAAACACCACATATGCCTGGTGCACTATAAACAGGGAGCAAAAGCAAATCTACTCTTCCAAAGGATGTGCAATCTAGCAGCTTTTTCACCAAGGCCAATTCAGTGAATGCAGCTAAGCAGTAGTGAAGTTGATGACTGGCATTTAGATAAAGCTGATAGAATCTGCATGTACGAATGAGTTACATTTAAAAAAAAGCTCAAAATCCAAGGATCGTGTTTAATCTCTGAAAGGGATCAAATTCATTATGTGGGACACTTAATACAACAGGATTCTGATTGACCTGTCTTGAAGCAATTGTGATTCAGATTAATAACAATAAACATGAAACAGGTCCTTCAGATTTGGAGTAGTCCTTCAGAGCAATGAAAGTAATGGGGAGGAAAGAAGGCCTGTCATTAATTATATATGTCACAAGCGATATAAATTGCATAAGTAGCGTCATCTGGCTTCTTGCTGCCAGGCTAAAGTATTCAGCACATGAAGCAGCAGCTGTAGCAGCACTGAAAGCTGGTGAAACCATTTTGAGAGCATTAGTAATGGAAGTAGCAGGTGTGGAGATATCCTTTCCACTGACTTGTTTTCTGGAGTGTCTTGATGGATCTACCTGTTACCACTCCTGCCAAAATAAGAGATGCTGTTGCTCTATCTAACTTGCCACCATCTTTGGCAAATAGGTCAATAATTTTTGTTTACAGCGACAGAATTTAAGTGATCTAAAACTTAGTTTCAAAAGTTATATTTAAGCAGTAAAAGGTTACATTTCATTTTGCTTTTTGTCTGCTCAGCCCTCTCAGTGCTACTGACAGCAGCAGTACACTTGCAGTGCAGCATTTGCTGCCTTCACTATCTTGCTTGACCAACAAATGTAATTGTGATCATCAGAGGCAATGGAATGAGATGGATTCTAGGAAGGTTATCTGGAGAGAGAAGTGTGAGAAATAGGTCAACCTTTTAAAGACAGCTACATGTCAAAAATATTTTAAATCTGTGATTGGCAAGAAATGAATGGTTCCGTGATGAATGAAAGAACGGAGATAAATTTGCCTTCCTTTCACATGACGCCCTCATCCTGAACAAATGACTGCATCAACTTGACTGTCTTTTTCTTTTAAAGTGGAGAGAGTCCAAAAGAAACATGAAAGAAACAAAAGAGATTATGTCAGAGCATACCACCGTTAGCCCACAAAACCAGGGAAGCTGGACTTTGTGACGAAAAATTATTTATTAGGATGACTTGAAAAAAAATATTACCTGAGACAGAGCAAGTACTTAAGGTCAGAGTGTGATTTCATTTACACCACCATCAATCTGGATTGCCTCGACTTGTTTCAGGACAGTTGTCTTCAGTAGAGATACTCTGGATTTACAGCCCTGTAAGTAAGACCACCACTTAGTGCACTGGGTACTGGGAAGAGATATGCAGATAGAGCAGTCAGAGCCAAACTCTGCCCCAGGTTATATCCATGCAACTCCTCTGAAATCACTAAGTGCTTTTTTTGTCTGCCTAATGCACTGCAGTATTTCTTGTCTCCTGTATAATACTTTTCTTTCCCTGACATAACCTTCTGCAATTCTCTCCAAAAAACGGTGATGAACTAGCAGAGCAGTGACCTTTAATAATGAGAAATACCACAACACTGTCTACCTCAACATATTTTAACCATCTCCCTTGCTGAACACTGGCAACAGCAGGCTGCTTTGCACCTCCTTCTCAGTCTGTCAATGGCAGCCTACAGGCCTTCCAGTCTGTTTGGACTGCTTCCATATTTGCATCTGAATGAAAGTTAGCCTAATAATTGTTTTCGCAAACCTACAGAAAAGTGTCCTGTGTTAGGTACTTCTGAACTGAGGCTTCAAGCATAATTCTATAGAGAAATGGATTCCATATCTGGTGAAATTGCAGTGGGAGAGTAGATTACTGGGGTTGTTAAAAGGGAAATAAAAATAAAATAAATCAATTAAACAACTGTCCTATATCTATCTTTTTCTCAGACATACAGCATTAGAGAAAATTTACAGTACTGGGCAGTAGCACATCTCCCGTGTGCTACTTCTAGTTCTGTGTCTCCAAGTGCAGAAAGGAAGCACTTAAAAGGCTATGTGCCTAAATATCAGGGGCATTAATGAATTGCTTTAGGTAGAGAGACATGTCCCTGTAAACTGCATTTTCAGCTGTTGTTCTTGTGATGCTGCTTTTTTGTAGCCTGTACTGCAGGGTGGTATCTCTACGGCAGCGAAACTGACTGCTCAAGACCATTCTTAATATGTTCCACTGGTCTTTTTTCTCCAATCTTCACTTAACAACATAATCAAAGGCTCAGAAAGTTGGCCATTGGGATATACTAGGTTTTAGAAACCTTTAACCTTCAAAATAGCATTTATTTAAAGAGCAAACTTATCTATTACTTATATTACCCATCTCTCTTTAAAATAAAATTTAGCTGAAGATTCTTACTGGATTCCTGTACCACCTATAAAGGAGACTGAAAAAGTAAAAGTATAATTTTATTCTTCCAAAAACATTCATCACATTTCTATAGTACCTGCTCTTTCACCTCATCAAAGTCTAAACTTACTTGACTTTTACTCCACTAACATGAACATCCGCAATTTACTTCAAAAAATGAGTGGCTTCATCCCTAGATACTGGGGTTTGTTCAAGAAAGGAATGGCTAGAAGGAAAGAAGACAGGAATGGCTGAGGGCAGGGTTGCTCAAGAGGAATGAAGATAAAAATGGTTGAGGGGCCAAAGAGCAGACAGGGAGGCGGGAACATAAGGAGGCAGGATTTTCTAAGGCAAAGAGAAAAAGAAATCTTTGGCATTTCAGAGGGAAAACTTAAAGCACAGGACAAAGGTGTGAGTATCAGAATGTGGAGATAGACATTACGTGTGAACAAAAAGGAAAAATTCAATGGAAATGAGAAGGGAAAAAATGGGGAAAAGCTGGAGCACTGAAGGTGTTAAAGCAGGGGAAAGTGGCGTGAAGAAATAGCTTGAAATAACAGACTGAAACAGAAGGAGAGAGAAGAAGAAAGAACAAGTAGAGACAAAGAAAAATAGAGCAGAAAAGTTTTCTGAAATATGGCTTTTTTAGACACATGGGACATGAAGCAAAAAGGAAAAGCTGTATGCTTTATTGTGATACCAGGTTTGTAAGCCATACACAGACCACTTCTATTGCATGTCTGGATTTTCCTTCCCAATTAGTCCTAGTTCAACTCAGACATTAGTTTTCTAACATTAGAATACTTTGTGCACACCTTTTTTTCCTGTTTACCTTGTCTCCACATATTATCTCATATTTGTAATCCAAAGCACTCTTACCCTTGTGGCCTCTGACTGGCAGACCTTGAGACAGTGTGGATCATTGTAATTTCTGTCACATGGAGTTTCTTGTGGGGAACAATTGCCACTGATGTGAGTATTGGTCTTCTTCCCCCAACACCTCCTCAGTTCTTGCCCTTTACTGTCCTTGACTTAGTTTATATAACTTTATTCTAGGAAACCAGAATTTAGTAGCCAAAGTTCATCAACAATGGTCATTTAAACAGCCTACAAGCATTATCTAAAATATACATTTGCACAGTAGTATTCATTTATCATGCGCATCATCTGCAGCTGATCAAAGTGTGCTCCAGGCAGTGATACTCATGTAATGAGCACAAGTAACCCATAAGGCAACTGAGCACATCCTGATGGAACATCATAGCTGTGGTTAAGAAGTATTCAGGGAACCACCTGCTACACTGGCAAGGAAGTCCAGAAGCGCACACTTTGGAAATACATCTATTTTTTTCTTTTCCCAGCTATTAGAAAGAAAAAATTTTCCACTTTCCTCTTTTTTTTTTTCTTTCCTTCACATTTTTGTTTATATTTGCCTTTAAATTTACTATACACCATCATATATGGAACCACAAATAACTCTTTGTACACTTAAGTCAGTATCAGTATCTTCTGTGCTATATTTAAGTCCTTTTTGGTGCTCTTATCCAAAGCACTAGAGACTGACAATCCAGATATAGTTCTACTTCGATCCATCTTCTATGTTAAATCTTATTTTAGGGGTTGTCTTTGTAAGTGAACCTGTTTGCAGTACTATGACCATCTTTAATTATTTCCAGATTGTTTTCACAGAATAAATTTAAATATTTATATAACTATTATTGGATATTGTGCTTACAATAAAAAATCAGTAAGCATATAGAAATTTCCAATTTATACAAGGCATTAGACATGCTTATAAAATCCTCAAGGACAACAGCAATAAAAGGGACAAGGGACAATAAAAGAAGTTTCATTCCAAATCTGTGTATAATAGGCTTTCCCAAAAAGCAAAGATCAGAGCGTCTTCACAAAGCAGAAGATTCTCAGCACATCATTTTCTTAATACGAATAGAGAGGCAATTGTTGTCTATAATTATATTATATACTCAAAGCATATTTTGGAAAGATATTCTTACAATATTATTGGTCTAATTTCTGCACTCTGCTAGAGCAATACAGCCGTGTTTGCTGCAAAAAGACTTATTTAGTAGAACAGAAATGATTGGTAATGAATTAAGGAATTAGTTTAATTAATATATAATTTATTGGGTAATTGAAGAGAGTTACTGGAGAGCAGAACATGAGGAAAATATTAGATTGTCCTCTTTTAGATACACATATTTCATAGTATAATAGAATCATTAATGTTGGAAACAAACCTCCAGGATCATTGAGCCCAACTTTTGATTTCTTAGATTTCCAGTAGATGCTTTACTACATGGTGACAGAGAAAGGTCATACAACTTCAATGACATTTGTAAGTATTCAGAAGTGGACATGATCAAGAATTTAGCTTTACAAATGGATGTAATCAGTAGAACAGAATGGTTTTTATTCCTTTCACAATCAAGAACCCACAAATCCTAAAATTTTTATGTCTTAGTCCCATCTTTATTTCTTTCTCTTCCCTTTATCTATCTTGTAATTCTGATCTCTAATTTATAATGCAGAATTTTTATAAATATGGTTTATATCCCTGAAAAAAGGGGATGTTGTGTTTACACTATCATCCTGAACATTCACTATTAAAAAGCAATGTCTCCTTATGTCTCTACAGACCTCCACTACCCTCTGCAAACATAAACTTTAAATTCAGGAAAAATATTCCCATAATATTCCATTCAAGTAAATTCTTTGGGAAGAGCTTTACCACAGCTGGTTCAACAGAATCAACAGTTATTCCAATAAATTGCATAATCTCTTAATCTGTGATAATGAGTGTATGAACACAAAACCAGAAATTGTTGTATACAATTCAATTAGAGAGGTAGAGCAGCTTTCTCTTTAATTTGAAGTCTCCTTGGGCTAGCATCTCCTTAGTTCCCTTTGTGCCGTCTTTATTGTTCAGAATATACAAATAGAAACAATTCGAAGTTTTCTCAGCTTGTTCTTTCTTACTATATTGTGGCATAGATTGTTTCATAACGAGATTCCTGGAGGATCTGCTACATGACCTTGCCAGTCACAGAGGCAGGACTGACCATCCTGCAGTTTCTCATATCTTTGTTTTTTCTTTTGAAAAGGGGGGTTATGTTTCCTCTTTCCAGTCAGTGGGAACTTCACACCAGACTGCCACAGCTTCTCAAATACAATGGTGGAGGTGATCCTTGGATATTAACTAGCTTTCTTGAGCCCCTTTTACCCCCAGTGCTCAATCTCATGGTACTCTACGAAACAGATCCCCAAAGAGGACCAACTGAAGACCAGTTGAACATAACTGAAGGCAGTGAGCTTGTTGCATGCTGTCCTTGCTGTCCTAAGGATATTGAACTCCACCATTTCATGGTTACTGCAGCCAAGGCTGTCCTTGAGCTTCACATTCCTACCAGCCTCTCCTTCATGGCAAGAATACAGTCCTGCACAGAACCTCTCATTTCCTCCTCAATCTTTTTGGGAAGGCGGTTATCATCAACACATTCCAGGAACCTCCTGGATTGCTTATGCTTTGCTGTGTTGTCCCTTCAAAAGATATCAAGGTGGTTGAAGTTTCCCATGAGGACCAAGTCTTGAGAAACTTGGGCTGCTCCTATGAATTTACAGAGGGCTTCATTCATTCAGTCTTCCTAGCCGGGTGGCCTGTAGCAGACCTTCGCTATAATGTCACCTGTCCCTGCCCTCACTTTAATCCTGACCCATAAGCTCTCTGTTATCCATTTCTATCCCCAGACAGACATCCACGCACTCCAGTGACCACTGACATAAAGGGCAACACCCCCTCTGTGTCTTCCCTGCCTGTCCTTCCTAAAGATGCTGTTTCCTTCTATTCCAACATTCCAGTCATAGAAATCATCCCAGCACGTCTCTGTGATGCCAGTAAGATCATAGCCCTGCAGACATGCACATCTTTCTAAGTCCTCTTGTTCTCTATATTCAAGAATTGTTTGTCTGATATTAACTCCTTGTGCTTCAACTTGAATTTGGTAATAGATTGCATACTTTTTTAGTCCTTGGCCACTCTTATCAAATTAAATCAACTTATCTACTAGTTACTAGAGAGGACAAGATTCCCAGCTACTTCCAACTTCTGAGCTGACTGTACACTAGTAACACTATTATGGAACTCGATATCTTTAAGCAATCGGTCCACACCACCAATTGAAAATGATGTGAAATAGATTAGAAGCTTGAAAAAGAAGTGCTGACCTTTCAGTAGGCAAAACACTGATGCAGTTCTGCCTATTACCCAGCTCTGTAGCGATGTATTTAAAAAAATGCTTTTGGAAATGCCGAGCACTCAATCATTACTGCATCAGGCTTTTTCAGGAGAGTCCATAGCATGTCTAGAAAAACAACCAGAGAAGTTAACTAGCTTAATATGTGTATCTAATTTTTTATTTTTTTTTAAATTTGAGTATTATTTTCTGTAACTTCCTACCTCAGTTTCCAGTTATACCTTCTTAACACACTCGTAGATTGTGCTTCATGAAAGGAAACATCTCTTTTCCATGTGACTTAAGATATTTGAATTTCCCTTTTGCTCTCACTGAAGATATTTCTTCACACAGATTTGCCACAATACCGCTGTGCTGATTTTGGCTGGCGTAGAGTTAATTTTCTTCACAGTGTCTGGTATAGGGATATGTTTTGGACTTGTGCTGAACACAGTGATGATGTTCTTGTTATTGCTGAGCAGGGCTTGCACAGACCCAAGGCCATTTCTGCTTTTTGTACTGCCATGCTGATGAGGGGACTGGGGGTCCATGGGAAGTTGGGAGGAGGCACAGCCAGGACAGGTGACCCCAGCTGGCCGCAGGGATATTCCAGACCATAAATTGGTCAGAAGGAGGGGGATGGGAGGGATGTTTAGGGTGATGGTGTTTGTCTTCCCAAGTAATGGTTTCATGTGGTCGGGTCTTGCTCTCTTGGAGACGGCTGAACACCTGCCTGACCATGGGAATCAGTGAATTAATTCCTTGGTTTCGTTTCATTTGGATTTTTTTGTGTACATTGCTTTTGATTCCACTATTAAACTGTATTTAGCTCAACCCACAAGTTTTCTAGCTTTTTCCCTTCCCATTTTCTCCCCAGTTGTGCTGGTGGGGGAGTAAGACAGTGGCTGTGTGGGACTTGGTTGTTGACAACTGCAAAAATGTGATGAATGGTTTTGTTTTTCTCCCACTTCTGCTTTTTAACCTTCTCAACTACAAACACATATTGGATCATCTTCTCAGCATACTGTATGAGTTCCTGGATATTTCTGATTCAGAACTTCATAAATTAGTAAAGACAGTTTGGTTTAATTTGATGTTACATTGTCCTTATTTTCACTTTCTTCCAAATAGGAATGTAAAGGTAGCAATCCTACAATACTGAATAGTATAGTCTTTCAATTTTTGAACTGTTTGTATTTGCAATTTTATCACTGTTCCAGAAGATTTCAGATGTGGTTGTGGATTTGTATTTCAGTTTCTGAGCAAAATTATAGGAGTAAAATGGGATGACCATCTTAAAATTGTTATGATTAGAACTTTGGGCTCCAGGGATGGCTTAACGACTGAGAAGCTACCAGGCAATGTAAATTAGACAGAGATATCATACAAATTGTGGGAACCATAGTGAATAAATGTACTTTGTAAAGCCTACACATTTATCCTTCTAACCTGTAGAACACAATGTTTTTATCTAATTTCCAGTGCTGGTAGGATGATAACAAATGTAGTATTATACCACAATATCTTTTCCAGTTTAGGAAATATGACAATAAACTCCCATATTTTTGAAGGTGTGTGACCAAAAATCTACACTGGACAGGGACAGGAAGAAAATTATAACTGTTTAATAATATCTTAAACTCTTTCATTCAGAATGATTTTAAGAATAAAGCAAAATAGCTCTCATGACCAATCTCGCCCTGCCAAGTGACATCTTAGGCAAAAGAAAAATCAAGAAACATTTTACAGGCTTGTGTTGATTTTGGCTAAAATTTGTAAGGATCTTTTGGAATGGTTCTTCTCAAGTGCTCTTCATTTGGTATTAAGATTTAGTGATGAATGATTCTGTTTAACTTCATACAATCTCCTCTCTCTCCATCTCCAACCCTCCCAACATTTAGTGGACTATAGAGCGTCTCAAAATTAGAAATTCAATCCATTGAAAAGTTTCTTTATGATGGCAGGTACACGGCATTTACATCTAATCTCATTTTGCCTCATATTTTATACTGAATAAATTTCAGTGGGAGAGAAAGAGAATCTAAAGGACATTCACAGGGTCAGAAATGTCTTTCTGCCCATTTCAAATGCAGTTTAAAAACAAATTTTAACTGTATTTCTTTCAAATGTGGGAGAAGAGAGATCAGTCACCTCACAAAATGATTACTCCTACTGTTTTTAACTATGCCCTTCTCCAGAAAATGTATTTAATGTACATGAAGCAGAGAAGTTGGCATATATGCAGTAATATTGTTGGCTTGGTACAAATATTTCTCTTTGCTAACTCTGTATCTTTCTCCTGCTTGTTAGAAAAATACTTTAAACCTTGGAGTAGAAGCTTTAAATTCACCGGACTTTGACTCAAAATTTAAGACTTTATGATGACACACATTGCAGTCTGTCATTGACCTATTTGAGATGAAGTTTCTTATCGTTCTATTCTCGTTGTTACAGGCATTAGTACTTTTAATAGTGGTCAAGGAAATAAGAACTATAAATGTATGTATCCAAATTATTAATGTAGTCTCAGATACCAGTAATTTTCTAAGTGCTAGTGCAATGTGCTTCAAAGATCAGATGAGATTGTAGTTGATTTAGAAAGGTTTTCTATCTTCCATTACTAGTAGTGTAAAAACATACCTGTACTCTGAATGATGGGAAAATGAGATAGTATATTATGAAAAAAGAATTTTCCTGCTGCAATATGTCCTTTTTTACACTACAGAAGAGATTACAGGTCTTTTTGCAATATGTGACAAGGACCTTTCATCATAAAAATATTATGTAATTTTATTATGTGCAATTTTATTATGCTTTTTTGCTCAGCATTTTTAAGAAATCCATACTATTAAAAGTAATAATAAAAGCAAAAAAATTCTGACATTATCCAGTAGGAACTTACCTTTATGAGCATGTATTTGATGGCTGCTAATATTTTTCTAGTTTCTTTGAACTCCTGGATATTGTGAGAAGATATTTCTATTTATGAGATTATACCTACTCATGCTGTGGACTCCATTGGGAATGCCTTCAGCATGGTGTTTATGAGAAGATCTTTACAAGGATCAGCGTCTACATGGGTACAGTATGATACCAGTTTTGTCTTGAGACAAGAAAGGAGCCCAAAACACAGCCATAATGTTTTTCAATTATGTAAGAACATTTTGAAAAGATGGACCTTGGTTCTCAACCAGCAGGTTGAGGAAGATGTGCCTTCCTCTCTGCTCTGCTCTGGTGAGACCCCACCTGGAATACTGCATCCAGCTCTGGAGCCCCCCACACAGGAAGGACATGGACCTGTTGGAGCAGATCCAGAGGAGGCCCATGAAGATGATCAGAGGGCTGGGACATCTCTCCTATGAGAAAAGACTGAGGTAGTTGGAGTTGTTCAGCCTGGAGGAAAGAAGATTCGGAGGAGACCTTAAAGCACCTTCCAGTACATTAAGGGAATCTACAAGAAAGCTGGAGAGGGACTTTTCTCAAGGGCAGGTCTCTACCTGCCCTTGGGACAGAGTGATGATGGGGCAGGACAAGGTGTGACGGCTGTGAACAGAAAGAAAGTAGGTTTAGATTAGATATTGGGAAGAAATCCTTTCCTGTGAGGGTGTTGAGGCACTAGAACAGGATGTCCAGAGAAGTTTTGGATCCCCCATCCCTGGTCAAGGCCAGGTTGAATGGGTCTCTGTGCAATGAGGTCTGGTGGATGGCGTCCCTGCCCATGGCAAGGGGGTTGGAACTGAATGGTCTTTAAGATCCCCTCCAATCCAAACCATTCTATGAATCTGTGATTCTGTGGTTCAGTCAAAAAACTGTCAGTAATTTTCATTGTTGAGTCAGATGCAGGGTTGATCCTCAAAAAGGAATACACTGGGAAATTTTACTTTTTGTCTTTGTTTTGAGTTCCTCTTAGAATCACCCACCAACAAAAAATTAAGTTCTAACCCAAGTCCTTTTGGGACTTTCTCAGTGCAAAATAAGCTCTTTTAATAACTGTTGATGGAGTAAAAACCCCAAGTATTTGATTATTCTTCCTTCATTCAGTCCCATTCCTTTTGGATTTTTTATTATTATGTTTTTCCTTTCTAGTTTCTGTCAATTTATTCACTCATTCAGATACAAATAAAGAGAATTTTAAAAATGAGATCATTAAAGAATAACTTAGATCTCCATGTTAGCATCCAAAGCTACTGCCTGCCATATCTTCAGGACATATTGAATAGTCTAATTTTGTATCTTTGAGTGCTTTTTGCATCATCTGCTTTGAACTCATGCATTAGAGTGAGGAAAATATTGTTGCTGTCTTTTGCTCTGAAAAAAGGCATTACTTAGTTTAAAAAAAGTAAGAAAAAATGAATAATGAATATATAATTAGATAAAAACAAAGCAACATATTTAAAATTGTGTGTGGCTTCAATTAAGTAGAACATGATTATTTTGTCACTTAGACTATTTTTCCTCCCTTCGGTATTTGTTTCATTTACAGCAAAGCTTAATTTTGACAGAACTTGATGCTGTAAGTAAAGGTATCTATTGTTTGGAAAACTGTAAGCAGATTTCAAACTTTTGGAAAGGAAAATAGTAGAAAAACAAACAAATAAAGCATGTTCAGATATGGAACAAAGTACATATGGTTTTGAAAATACAACAAAGTTGAGTGTTGTTTGCACTGAAATGAGATCACACAAAAAATAACAACTTTGGAAAAACTAGAAAAGTCAAAAGTGAATATTGAAAGAAATGAGAAAAGCAAGTTACAGTACTTCAAGTGGAAGATAAAAGGGAGTGATCAAGTTAGACTGAATCCAGTCAAATCAAGTGATCTGCTCTTGAATCTAATGTTTTTTACAGAAAGAAACTTGCCTGTAAATATGTTTGTTGTAATATGTCATAGTTTAACCTCAGCCGGCGACAGCCACACACTTTGCCCTCAGCTCTCTCAATCCTCTGCTGCCAATGGGATGGGGGACAAAGATGGAAGAGAAAAAGTGAGAAAACTCATGGGTTAAGACAAAGGCAGTCTAATGGACAGAAAAGGAAGACAATACTGACAATAATAATGATAATACGAGTAAAGACAATAATATTTATAAATACAAAAATTTACACGTTAGAATGCACAAAACAAGTGACATACAATGCAATTGCTCACCACTCACCAGCTGATGCCCAGACAGTTCCTGAGCATCAGCCCCTGGCCAACTTTGCCCTCAGTTTATATACTGAACATGATGTCATATGGTGTGGAACATCCCTTTGGCCAGCTTGGGTCAGATGCCCCAGCTGTGTTCCCTCCCAGTTTCGTGTGAACTGAGAGCCTTCTCACTGGCAGGGCATGAGAAACTGAAAAGTCCTTGACTTAGTATAAACACTAGTTAGCAAAAACATCATTGCATTATCAACATTATTCTCATCCTAAATGAAAATCATGGCACTATACCAGCTATTAGGAAGAAAATAAATTCTATTCCAGCTGAAACCAGGACAATATAAGACTAAGGATTATGTCAAGATTAAAGTTTTGATAGGGAAAGAAAATAATAGTATGGCCAAATGTAACAGGGAATCAAGGTAGATTCCCTGAGAAGGGCAGAAAGGAATGATAATGAACTCCTGCTTTTGCTGTGTTACATTTAAGAAGCTTAAGAAGGTTGGGATTATCATCAAGACACTAGTGAAAGCTGGACTAATTAATTTCCAGGAAAAGAAATGGAATGAAGGAATGCATGTAACAACTACCCAGCTAGGTTCAAATGGTATAGGATTGTCAAAGACTAATCATATTGTACACTTTATTTGAGATGGGATGTGGGAAGAAAGAATTGCATAGAGTTTGCCTTCTTATGATTGTTCATACTTTGCTGTGAGAAGTTAATGTATTATCCTTACCATAGGATTTCAAGGAGCTACTAGGCTTTCTGAATACCTGATTTGCATGGAACTGTACTGTGATCCCTTATCACGTTTTTTAACATCAAGGAATAATAATTTTACACACCAATTTCTGTTACTCATATAAAATCACATTCATGATAAATTGAATTCTGAGACCACATGAAGTAAGGGGAAAGAAAAAAGTTGAGCTACTTAATATAACTTTATTCCCTGCTCTTCCACTCAGACTCAGAGCCCACCTCGGATAGTCACCTGATTTTGCACTGCCAAGTAGTCAATACCTACTTTCCTTTATTCAATCCTCTCTCCTGTGATTCCCATTCAGTCTTGTTGAAGTTACTAGTATTCATACAGGAGAACACAGCTGTATATAATGTACCAAGACCTAATAATTTTATTCTACACTAATAATACCAGATTTTTCATTCAGGGCTAAAATAAATATTTTTTTCTTTTTTCAAATAAAAATATTTTCTTGACTCTGTTATTTCAGTTGAGATGTTTTAGGTTACATTTTAAAAAGTAATCCTTATACTGATGAGCTTTCATAATTAAATAATGTCCTTCTTACTGACAGTATGTTTCTTAAAGAATATTCAGCTGAACCTGGAGTATGTGTTAAGAATAAAGATGAAAATGTAGTTATATGCTGTTACTATGCTTTAACAAGAACAAGGAGTTACTGGACTCTGATATGATCTCAATAACTTTAGTTTTATTTTATTTTATTTTAATTAGCTGACTGCAGGAAGCTTATTCATGAAGAACTTGAAATCAAAGGCCATAAATTGAGTTGGTTGCAAGATATGAATTATGAATTATTGAACTAAGTTTTTTCTACAGAAACATTTTCAAAGCATACTAAAAAAAAATCATTTGTATGCAATATACCTAAAACATTTAACACCCAATATATTTTCCAATTAAAAAGAAGATTCACATTTTTTTAAAAAAAAGAGTGATTTACAAAGGGCATTGGTAAAACATAATAAACATCCTTTATTTTTCCTTGTTTTTTCAGAATGACTGTTTCACCTGTTGTTTATTTGGTGACTTTCCCTCAAACTGATTGACTGAGAGTAAGAAGATTTCTAATAAAGCAGTGTAACAAAAGCTGAAAAAGTCATAGAAGACCTCTGGATCAAATGTGGATGGAATGGGTTAGAGTGATAACTCCAGCAGCAGCAGCTACGTACAGGAGGTGTGGGAGGCACACACAGCTAATACGTGAGGGCTGCAAAATGAAGACTGTGAATGAGCAGTGTCTGTAATAGTCACCTCTCAGTATGTCATGGGGACATACACAGACTGTTGGTTTCTCTTTGACTCTGACTGGAACTATGTTGTAGGTGGTCCAACCAAAGAAAACTTCATAGCAGAAAAAGCCCCAACTCTTTCATATCAGAAATTAAAGAAAATAGTCATCATTTTTCTTGTGGCTGTTTAAGGTGTGACACCTTGCCAGTTCATAGTCAAAGACCTGAGCTTTTTTTGTTCCATGCCGTGGTCTGTGGGTGCTCTAGAAATCCTTAAATTATTTGATTTTTGTCATAGCTGTGCATTACTTCATATCACTATTGCACCCGATGACTTTTGTATTGGCTTTGGTGGAGACATTGAGGGCACAGGATATACATATTCATCAATGAAACTGGACAGCTGTGAATTCCCAGGAGCAGAAAAGTTTCCAGAGGAACAGTAGAGTTATGAAAAAAATGTAAAAGAAAACACAGCAAAAACATCGGGAGAAAACAGGAAAATATTTGAAGGTCTGTGGAAGAAATTTATGTAAGAGCAAGGAGATTGTCTAGTAAACTTGTGAAATTAGACACAAAGAATTGTCCCTAACAGGCACTTTTCTCTTTTCAGGCAAGGAAGTGTGTCTCTGGTGGGATTTAGTGGTTTGGAAGACTCAGTTCCAGACAACTTGCTATTTTTCTCTTGGTTTTGTGCCAAATAAGGCAAGAAACAGCACAATAACTTCAATCTGGCAACATCATGGTCAGTCAATCAGAACTCCTAGTTCAGGTGACCCATGTCTTTTAGACAGGAGTTTGGAGCTGAAGACTCATTTTCTGTTATAGCTCTTCTCAGGTATGTGACTAAACCATGAGCTTCCAAAGGACATTTTAAAAGGATCTTCAAGACAGGCTCCCAGACTGACAGCTCTCCTCTAGCTCTGAAAATCTGAGCTTGTGTTCTGCACCAGATGTCATGATAAGGCCTTAGATGTATGAACAATAACTAGTGGTGGTTTCTCTCTGCATGAGCTATTGGTAAGAATTTGCAGCGGAAATCTGCACAGTGTCCTGTGTTATTGAAAAAAAAAACAGTTTAAAAATTTGGATGTAAAAGTGAATAAAGGCATAATATTATCTTGGAAAATATTTCAATGATGGAGTGAGAGCTAATTTATCTGTCTTAAAGGAACATTAATTGCCTGTTTCTTGGCGTTTTTGTAATTGGCAGAACATTCCAAAGGACTCCTAAATCCTAATGGGGAAACTGTAGAGTACAGAGAGCCATGGGGTATCCATATAATCCAGACAACTGAAGAAAATTGAGCACTCTCGTAGCTGTAACAGTAAGTGCTAAGCCATGGGCTCTGTCTCAAGTTGTCTTAATTTCTCGTTTAGGTATTCTTATAGATATTATGATTTGGTCAAAAAGAAGTTACCAGCTCACAACAGAGAAATAGTAATAAAATGTAATGTTTTCTAATACACAAATGTGATTCTCATGACTTTTGCATTCTTTGAAGTTTACTTTATAGTAGTTTATTGAAGTTTCCTAATAAAGAGGAAGCAAACTAGCTTAGAGATGAGACATTATCTTTAGACTCTGAGGTTAATATCACATATGGACATGTGAAATTCAGCTTTCTACATCTTATTCCTGTTGGCTTTATTATTTCATATGGAAAAAGAAGCTTTTCTAGAATTAGATTAATTCCTAGCAATTTAGACTGGGTCTAGCATTAACTCCTTTATATTCTAATCTCCAAAATATATATTAGGGGAATCAGATGGGATAAGCAGTGGGTCCCAGAGGGGAATTTTGTTTTCCTTTTTCTGGAGCAATAGGGCTGAGCTGATATATGTATTTTACAGTAGTATTGAGTGCCTTGGCATCTTTTTGGCAGCATTGTGTGTACGCTCTATAACACATGTTTATATATGTATAGCTACAAGAGTCGATTCCTCAATCATGTTTCTTTTGGCAGGAGGGAAGTAACAAGTGATTTGCACCAGTCAGCAGCAGCACAGTATTTATTCCATTGCAGCTCAACTAAATTGATCTAGCATTTTGGGAATGAGGGGGTTAAGGCTCTGCATGTTACCCTCCCATTGGATGCAGGACAGAATAGAAGCAAGCCCAGTGATCTCAGTACACTGCATAAGAAGTAAATTTATATTTAAACAACATGCAACAGACCTCCTCAAACAAAAATGCAATTCTCAAAGAAATAGCGTGTGTTTTTTGTTCTGCACATAATTTTCTGTGATTACGTTTGATTTTGTTTGTGAGAAATGTTTGAACGAAAGCTTTTTCTTCATTTCAGTCAATCCTTTCTCACACAGTCCTAGGAAAACTATTAGCATATAGTACAGACATGTTGCACTGAATGAATACTGAGGTCTTCTCTTTGAAGACATAAATGTACTTGGACAGCTAACATTTGTTTCCATTGCCTTCCAAAACAGACACTCTTTAGCTAAGAAGTTAAGATGTTACAAAGCTTCTGTAATAGTTCTGAAGATATAGTCCATCTTAAAAGAAACAGAAGCCAAGGGCTGTAAGAAGCAGCAATTCATGTTTGTGACCTCCTGTACATTCAGCAAGCGATTTGTATAATCCTCCTTGTTTACGTATGTTTTGTGTAGTGGAATGAAATATTAGCTTGTTTAGAGCACTTATGCTAAGGACAAAATTTTCTTACAGTTCCAAAACATGGGAACCCAATTTGCAAGTGGTCATTTTCCATTACAATGAAGTAAAGAGCTACCTGTTGCTGGATTTTAATACTGCAAACCATGTAAAAAGATTTTGTGGATTGTTTTCTTGTTATTCAGTACTAGAAAAGAAATGCAAGATGAAATTTTGCCACTTTCGGTAAAGAACACATCACTTGTGAGGGACTGAAATCAAAAATATGTTACTTCATATAACTTTCAAAAATTTTGTATTCCAATTTTAATTTATTTGAGATGTTATTTGTTTCACTTGTTTCTTTTTTCTGGTAAGGAGAGTGCGGCAGAAAAAGGGAAGTACTAAAAATAGAGATCAGTAAATTGAGAACTAATAAGAGGAAACTTAAAGGCTGATTCATTTGTTTTGGAGGTAGCAGAAAACAAATCTGAAAAGCTTTATAGTTTAAATATTTGCTATCTTATAGAACTGAAAAAAATTATTAGAGTCTCAGTCTTGAAACTTTATGTATGAAAAACTCTCATTTATTAAAGTTATAAGCAGTTTATATACAAAGAATTATTAGGTGAGGAAAAAGATATTAAGGAGAATAATATAATACAGTCATTTCTTCTTGACAGGAAAAATTAGGGCAAAGATTTTCCAACAAGTCTCTAAGCCATCATAAAACTCTGTTGAGTCAGAGCTGTTGCTGGGATGGTGGTGCCTCTGCACAGATAAAGTTACCCCTGTTAAAAAAAAATATCCTTAATAAGATTGCTTCACGTCTACCTATATTTTTTTCAAATAAAAGGTGAAAGGTCTTGCCCCTTTTAAGAATCATATGGCTCTTCATAAACAACAAAGTACAAAATTTTTTTTTAAATGTGTACGTTTATAAAATATTCCCTAATGGACTCACATTCTTACTCAGAAGTGAGAGACACTCATCTGGGAAGACACACACACACACACACACACACACACACACACACACACACATACTCTGCCTCTTTCAAAAACCTTTCTAGTCATGTGTCTCAGCTCATTAAAATTTTCAGCCAGTGAGTTAACTCCACAATTTAACAATAATGCATTTGCTCTCTCAGTTTGACTTTTTTTGTTGGGGGAAAAAATCTGCTTCATTGCTAATAATTCCTTGTTATTTTTATAAACATTTTCTCCAGAGGGTTAATTAGTGTCTGCTGAAGTTCCTAATGGGAGAGGCAAAATGAGTGTTTTATGGCACCATAGGGGAAAATGTTCACATTTTACATCATTATGGAAGAGCAGCCCCAAATAAGCCTGACCCTGTGAATGGATAGGAGCAACTGTATTAAGCTGTCTGAATACGGGAATTTTATCTTTGAAGAAAAAATTGTTTGATTTATGAACATTTTTCCTCTGTTCTGTTTCCAATGGACAAATGTCTACACTACAATGCTTTGATATTTTCCAAGTATTTGAAATCCTAGACATAGGGTCTGGAGACAGATCTGTTGCTTTATAGTCCTGGCAAAGACATAATTTTTTTACTTCAACAGAGAACTCTCTAGGTGTACCAAATCTGAGGCTGAGTGTATAGAGAAAGGCTCAAATATACATACTTAATAAAAAGATATTGTTAAATATGCTTCCAGAGTGGAAAGATTTTAATAAATACTGGCAACTCTCCTCAAACCAATCTCAAAGGACCCACCAGGCAATTAATCCTTTACCTTGATCTTACTCACCTGTAGAGTCCCATGTATGCTAAAATTGGGAAGATTATAAAATTAACATGGTCTCCAGTTTCAGCTCTATGAAGATAACAACCAGCTTTATTTTCCACTATCTGCAGACAGCACCCTCATGCAGCTCTGTGGGCTCTTCAGCAGGTTTAATAACTATATGAAAAGGATCTGTCTAAAACCTAATCCGAGCAAGATGGAAGGAGTTGTGGTGTGCCCAGAAAATCTTTTTGAAGGCTAAGACTCAGTGCTGTGCTCATCAGGGGAAGACAAACTGAGTTTCACCAGAAAATTAAGGGTGTAAAAGGGAAAAAATCTATGACATAATAGTCTATAGCTAAACAAGCAGACACTTGGGTGAGATACACCTTCACACTCCATTTGTGTTCAGCCTAAATTTAAACATTGACTTTGTGTGGGTCTCTCACAGTTCAGCCAAGTTATGTATCAACCAAGTTTTCTGTCATTTACAATTAGGAGTGTCCTAGGGCTTCCTTTCCTGCAATTAGCTGTCATCCAGGACCTGAAAAAACCTTCCTGGTCTTCCAGGACTAGTAATGTTTAAAGGAAGCTTTCTTTCTATGTGTGCTGGCTGCAGGGCTGTGTGTTTAAACTGCTGCCCCCTCCTGTGGTCTCCACTCCTGAGTTATGCACAAAAACTTGCTTAAAAGAAAGAGCCGTTCTCAAATAGGCCTGAATTAAAAGCAAGAATCGGAACCCAAAAAGAGGTTTAAACAATTAGCCATTCATCCATTTCTATGGCATCCCATGAAGCAGATTTTCCATGACTGTTTGCTTCTGTATTTCTCCTCTATCACACTGCTAAAGAAAGATATAAATACATAGGCTGATATAATTATGAACATACAGACAAGAAAATATTTGCAATACCAGTCACAGAAGTAATCTTATAATTTCTATTGTTATTTCATAAATGTTTAATGTGTTTTTCAATTACTATTTGATGTACTTAATGTGTGATTATTTTGTTTTTGGTATCTAGGTCCGCTTTCTCCTGCTCAAAAGATGACTAAAGAGAAGAGGTTGTGGCCAAAATTGAGGCAACTCTCTCAGAATAGCTTTTGAATACATCAGATTTCAGCGTTTTCAGGCAATTCATATATCCAATTTGAGGCTTATTCTTCCATTTTGTTATGATTCAGAACTTCTGTTAACATGAATATTAGCCCTAGAAGTTTTACAAGAATTTAATATAAATGTTTTCATAGCTTAAAAAGAAAATATAGAACACAGTAATCAGCATTTACTTAATTCAACGTTCTTCTAGAAGTATTTACAGCAGACTTAGGCCAGAAGTACCCAAAAAGTTACATGTCTTTGTGGTGATTATGTCTACAAGCTGTGTACAAAGAGCAGAATTATGATAGAAAAAGATGAAGTGGTTGAACACAAATTATACTGGGTTTTGATTGTTTTAGTCTTATTTATTTAATGAGTACAATAATTCTTTGCCTGAGTTGTTTTACATCTGTTTGGCCTAGAGATTCCTTGCTTACTTCATATCTAACTTCTTCAAGGGTGGTAGAGCTGGGATAAATGAGCCATCTAGCTTAATATTCAAAAAGTGGCCCATTGCTCTTGAAATGAGGACTTACCCCCATTCAGCTTATCTTTCCTTTACAGACTCTGAATTGTCCCTACAAAACAAATTGTCAGATAAAGTTTGCTTTGGCAGATGACCAAACGTGGAGGAGAAGGGTTGTCTGCATATCGATATTTACTCCAGTGTATTCTCAACAAGCACTCTACGCCTAAGTGTTTGCAAAGATGAATTTGCATGCATGTATATACATGAGGCTAACATATACTTTCCCACTGTTTAAAAGAAAGTAATTTTCCCAGTAGTTGCTGTAAGTTACTTTTCTAAAATTGTTATTCTTTGTATCTGTAATTTTCGTATGTGATGTCTGGCAAACACTCTGCACCCCAAATGTTTTAATGTAAAAATTTCTCCTTCAAATGCTTTTGAAAGGAGTACTTAAGAGTGAGGGTTCTAAAGTTACAGGTTTTTAAGTATGTATTAATGGACTATTATACCTCTAAAACCATATATAGGTATTCAGGCTTGCTAATCCTTTCAAGATTGTAGTCAATATGAAGGAACAAAATCTCTCGGCTGTTTTTTTGTGTGTGTGTGTTTATATAAATGTTGTATTTCAGCTATTTCAGTTATTGTTTAGAATTCTGCATGCTTTTTTATAAAGATACAGGCCTATATTCTCAAAGGACCTAAAAAAAAGTTCTCAAATTACCTAAAAATGTTTTAATCTTACCGGCTTCTTAGAGGTCAAAGGCTTTCATGATCTAGACCATGAAAGGTATCTAAGTGCCCATCTCTCAGCAATTTATTTGGCTGTTAGGCATCAGAACACCATTAAGGCATTCAGATGGATTTCAGGGAGTAATCAGTTTCCCTCAAAAATAAGTGTCTGAGATACTGAAGGTGATTCAGCATCTGGAGATGTCTGATTCTCAGTTGACTGTAAATAAAATGCAAACACTTAGAAAGACCAATTATAGAATTATATACTGCCAGTATTAACCAAGCTTCCTTCACTTAATATTTCACATAAAGGGTTACATGAAATGTGACAGTTTCACAGGATGCCTCCTCTCAGGCATCCACCTCCTTGTTTTATTTCTCCTTCTTCAATATGTTATCACAGAGATGTTACCACCATTTCTAGTGGGCCCAGCCTTGGTCAGTGACACCTCTGTCTTGGAGCCACCTGACATTGGCTCTGCTGGAAACGGAGGAAGCCTCTGGTAGCTTCTCACAGAAGCCACCCCTGTCACCCCCATGCTTTGAAAAGCTGGCAATACTAACCTGATACACACTGCTTAAGGTTTATTCTTTAAAAAAAAGATCATCTTAAAGCCTGGATGATCTGAATTGCTTCAAAATACTGTGTCAATTCACAGTCATACTGAGGAGTATTCACTCTGTTTTAATGGTATAGCCTATTAGAAAAAAAATTAAGCCTTAAATCTTATCTTATTCTGCAGTATACACTCTAGAATTGTTTTAATTATTGGCTCAGAAGTCATAGGTCAGAATAATTAAAACAATAAAACTTAAAAAATAAATACATCTTATTTTAGGTTTTGTGCATAAATAAGTTGTAAGTGGGAAAGGTCAGTGTAATTAATTATGAATGAAAATGACAGCATCAGTATTTCCCACCAATCGCTTTACAGCAGTAATTAAATATATGAATACAAATTTTGGGGTTCACAATCAATTAGAAATATGGAATTGGACACTGTTTCCCATATATCAACCCTTAGGGCAATGCTGAGTGCCTGGTCATCTATTAAACACTTTTATGTCTGAAGCACTTGATAATTTGTAGATCAAGTCAAAGGTGTAATAGACTGTAAGGCAAAACTATAGCTACAGAAAAGTCATCAGAAAATAAAAGTTCATGGAAGATCTGTTTTGTTTTATCATTACTTCAACAGATTTTTCTTTTCAGGCAAGAAACCTGGGATTCGATTCCACACAGCTTATTAAATCCGATATTGTACAAATATGGATTCATGAGTTGTGCCTACACAAACAGTTTTATTCTCTGTTAAAACTGTTCTATGGCCTTTCTACTTCCTACAACTCAATTACGGTGAGCACATTAGATTATGGACATTAGTAACATGTAGGCAAAACCAGAAGCAGAAACAGGCAGTAATAAGCAAATCACTTCAGCAGATCTTCACATCTTCAGTAGATTCTCCTGTTTTATATGCCTTTGATGAGGAATGTTCAGAGACACAGCAATTTCTCCAAGAGGTACATAGTAGATGCTGTTAAAAGTTTTATTTAGACTTGTTAGGCTCACTCAATTTTGCACAACTTGTGTACCCCTTAGGGGACTAATTTTACCAATGGAAATTTGGGACAGAAGAAAGGGGTGCTATGTTGGACTACAGTCAGGAAAACAAATCAATTTCTTATCTACTGAATGAAAAACTTGGGACTTTACATCTTCTCTGAGATAAAGAATGGTATGAAAATGATGTATAGGGAATTTAGTGACTCTAGAGAAAGTGATAAATATTCATTGAAAATAATCTATGAGGATAAAGAAACGCCTTTTTGGCAAGTAAAATGCAATTTCAATATTTCATGGAGGATTATTTTGGTTACATGTTTTGAATTCATTAAAAAAAGACCTTAGAAGTGATTAAAAAAAAAAAAAAAACCCACTGTTGTGAATAGACATAGCAAGAAAACAGGATTTCAATTTTGTGGGAGATTTTGATGTTTTGGAACTTATTTTTGGTATGTGTTGGAACAAAACTTATATTTAGAGGAATTAAGAAAACAGTATATATATTATTGGAAATATCTGTTCAGGATCCTGATAAGGTTTGTTCAGAGATGACACCTGAAGCTCTATGACTTTATCTTTTGTGTTTATCTATTTTGATAATTAATTTTGTTCTGGAGAAATTTTCTCTGTGGATAAGCATCTTCACTTACAAAAGTAGTTTACGTAAAAAAAACCCCAAAGCAGCCACATTTGTGAAACACAGATGTCTGTCATTACATCTGCCTGTCTATTTCTAAGGTAAATTATTCTTACTTTGGAACTTTTTGGTGAGAAGGTGGGGTGTCATTCATGACAGAGGGGAACCCATGGAAATTTAAATCCTGGTGTGTATTCCAGTCAGTAATAATAGTCACAGGTTTCCAGACGTTTGCAGAGACTGTCAAGCTAACTTCTTAGGAAAATAGAGGCTGCTGTTAATATGAGTCTGAAAGCTAACCTACCATGGCAGAGAAAGGGGGAGTAACTGGTCTGTAGCCAGTGCAGATACATTTGAAAACA
Source organism: Dasyornis broadbenti (assembly GCA_013397935.1). Lineage (NCBI taxonomy): Eukaryota > Metazoa > Chordata > Aves > Passeriformes > Dasyornithidae > Dasyornis > Dasyornis broadbenti. Next base: position 1,284,323 of record VZRN01005529.1, read on the forward strand.
ATCTGCTTAAGAGCTACAGTGCCAAGCTTTCAAAACACACAGATCCGGAGTCTCTTTGTCTTTCCCATATGGTGGCATCTTTGTTCTCTGTGCTCTCCAGTATGATCATGACTGAAGCCTTCAGCCTTAAGAGGATTTTCAGCCCCGACTGGCTTTTCATCAGCCTCACTAGGACAACAGTAGTGACTCAGGGAAATACCTTCAAACCCTAGGAACTGTTTTCTGTAGGAACAATGTCTCCTCTCTTGGTGCTGATGGTCCTGCATGAGGCTGTGCCCTGTCAGTAATACTTAATTTTTCTAGTAAATGGTTATGTTACTAATCTCTGTAAGTATAGAAAGTTGTCAATTTATTGCAAAACACAGAAAAGTGCTTGTGGCTGCCCAGCCTTCTCTCATCTCTCTGTTCTCAGTTCTTTCATTTGGTTGAGGAACTCATACAACACTGGGGACAGTGCTACAGAACTGTGAGCTATCCTCCCTCCGAATATGGCTAATTGCAGGCTTCCTAAAGAAGTTTCTTGGCATTATTTACCTTAAATAGACGTCTGTGAACATCTTCCCCTTCTCAAAGGACAAAACAAACCAACTAAACAAAAAAGTAAATAACAAATGAAACGAACAGGAAACACATACAGTGAGAACAAAAAACAGACTTGAGAACAAATGCCTTTTTTTGTGCCCACCCATACTTCTTCCAGCCATCAAAATTCTAATCTAATTTCTATTATCCATCAAAATTCTGCTAGTGCCTAAGTGATATAAATCCAGCTCTTTCCCATTAATGGATCTCTATGGCAATATCTTTGAGTTTTCCATCAGTGAATCAAAATAGAGGAATTATCCAGCTGTACTTCAGAATATGACACCACAGCACACATACATAATAAATAGCTAGTAGAGGTTTCTAAGCTCTTCATTTCAACTGGCTTAATTTGGCAACTAATCCTAATGTTTTATGAAAATAGAGTACACGTTTTCCTGGCAAACTGTTATAAAATAGACTTGAAGTTACAAAATGAGAGATTTGCTGCAACTGTATTTGACTACAACCTAATGCAACTGTTATCGAGAGAGATTTACCATTGCTGTAACTCTAAAGACAGCACTGCTGAGATTGCAAGAATAAGAAACTCTCACTTCATCAAAGCACCAATTTTATTCACTAAGTAAGAAGAAATTACTGTCAGATCTATGAGGACGAGATAGGAAGATTATCTCACTATTAAAAAAAAAAAAAAAGGAGCTCAAATTCAAGCCAGTAGAGTTGATTTTGTCTTCTGGTAGATGTAAGACACATTTCTATATAATATCTCTTGAAAAATCAGGCTCCAAGCTTCCCTCTAGCAGAATTTAAAAAATAGAAAGAACACTCCCACTGTTTCTGTATTTACAAGTTGAAGGATTCTGTGACCTCGATTTATATCTTCTTTTCCTGTTTTATTTATACTCTCTTAGAAAAGGAAAAAAAACATAAAAAAGAAATATGAGATGTTTGTGTTGGCTGGTGATTACTGGAGATCCTTTTGCTTTCACTTTTCAGCCTTTTTCCTTTGTGAATATTCTTGAAGAAAATGGAATTCAAAAAATTTTTGTCAACACTAGGTAAGTTAACCAGTTGAGGCCTACACAAAAGTAAATTTGTAGGTGCCCTAGCAGCTTGTAAAATGTTCACCAGTTCTGATGCTGACTGCATATACAATAAACTAGCACAGCTGGGATCTTTAGAAATGAGGAAAAGTCAAGTGAAGGACTGAATGAAAGATAATTGGATTTATGCATCAGTACCTGGAGAGAGACAGAGAGAGAGAGAGAGAGTTTTGTTCATGGCCATGATCTAGGAGCTTTTAACTAACATACATGTACATTTTTGCAGAAAAATAAAAGCATAACTGGAGATAATTCAAACCACCAAAGATCTTTAAATTTATTACAAGTGAGAAGAAAGCTATGTGCTAGAAAGACCCCAGTCCTTCTCCTTGCAGGCCTGGAGACTAAATGCAGATCTTTCTATGTACTGAAGAGGACGAGGCATTTGCTCAGTATAGAAGATCTCTTTTTTATGGGTCAGAAGAAAAGGATCAGAGTAACTTAGGTGTAGTGCATTGTGCATGACCACAGGAAGGAACTCAGTTGATAAAAAGCTCAGCAGTGTCTGAGAGGGCATCTGAGGATGACTCTTGAATAGCAATGGAGATTTTCCACTTAAATTGTGAGCATTGAGCTGCATGCTCAAGTGTTGCCTCCTGTATTTAAAAAGTAGTATGTGACACTCCAGAAGACAAGTGGACCAAAGGAAAAGCACAACAGTCCATTCTTTGGTCCTGAAGTATGAAATGCAACAGTTCCTTGATACACTGAAAAACTCATGTCCCCTTCAAAAGAGGACGGCTGCTTATTTGGAACAGTCTTTGATTTGTGCAATCCCTGAAATGTGTCCAAATACTGTCTGCAGAGTGCAAGTTAGAAAGTCTGACATGGAGCTTGGTAGTCTGCTCACAATTAAACAGTATTAATAATCACTTAGTAAAGCTCAAGCCCATACTCTAGCTCTTTATAGGTTACAGCACACATGTAACAGAAACAGTTCCTGGGGACTGTTCTGCAAGTTTATTTTATCTGGAGAGCAACTTGGCACTACCCAGACAAGCAGCAATATAAAACCACCGAGAAGGAAAATGCAGTGCGTGGTAGGCTAAGAGAAATCTTAATTCCTCATCACTAGCAATGAGTCAATTTTCCCTCTGATACCCTCTTTGGTCTCAATGGACTGCACACATTGCAGGATTTTTATTTAAAATCACTGCCAACAATCATGCCATGAAAGACAACCAATTCACACCACTGTCAAATGGGTGCTCTGTGCAATACTGACAGTTATAACCCACCAGCTAAAGCAGAAAGGCTACTAAAACGGCAGGCAAAAGAAGCAATTACACAAGAGACACTTCAGACTCATAAGTTTACAAATAGTGCACCCTGAGGAGACCGAGCAATGGTGACTAACATACCTTGCTCTGTCTGGAATGGGTAGGAGCGGGGCCCGAGGATAAGCAGCTGCTTGCGACTCATTCCTGATATCACAAGGAAGGGAGAAAAGTCATAGTACTGTGCCACAGCCTTGTCTTCGTCTTGGAATGGTGTGGTCCCTTCACACTTGTGTTCTAAGGTGGCTAGCCAAAATCCACCTCCATCTGATGTGAAGAGATAAAGTAAGGGAGGCAGGCAACTGCAAGAGTAGGGGCAAACCTTCAGGCAATTTTTCATTGCTGCTATCTGGCAAAGACATCCATACTTAATGTTCCATTAATACTGATGAGGTTTTCTGTAAAAATAGCCCAGAAGGCATCGGGAGTGCTTGAAGACATCCTTTTATGACTTAAGTGTTCCCATCAAAACTGCTGTTACAATTGTCAACTGTGATGAATGAGGTCATTGACTGAAGACATCTCTGTCCTAGTCAGATTCAAAGAAAATGGACACTTGTGGAGGTAAGCATAAAAAACTGTGACATTAGCCTTTTCAGAAGCATAATATTTGTGTATATACATATATATTCCGGTATATATACATATGTATATATTCATGCAGACACCACTGTACATATATGCAGCCCTCAAAAAAGTTTGCTTTGCTTCAAGATGTGGATGAAAATTGGAGTTCTTTTTCATTTGATAAGCTGATTCATCCTAATGGGTAGTACAGCGCTTTCTTTGCCTTTCTCTGCATGGCGGATGAAGTAAATGTCACATAGTAACAGAGCTATTACTTAATACAGAGTTGAGCTAGTCATGGGGGAAGACACCTATTCGAGAGAAAGACAGAGAGACCACAGAGCTCGTTTTAGAAGTCTGGTTTCCTTTGCAATTCTCCTTTCATCTCACCTCTTCTGTGTTTTTTCTCCATCCTGCTTCTGCAATGTATGATGATGAAAGAATATTCAGTGTAATCCTTGGCAACCGTTTGTTCCCCAGGTTACTTCATCATATACCAAACAAAAGCGCAACACTTTGGGTAGGTGGTGGGTCAGATTTCCCAATTACCAGTAAACATTTTGGTATACACATAATTACTCAAGAGAGTTGGGTATTTCATTATATATGTGCTATAAGTACCTGGCTCTCTTGGGTAATCTTGTTTATAGAGGCTCTCAGATGACTTTTATGTGTCTCAGAGGCTTTTTATAGGAAAGAAAATGAAGCTTTCATAAAAATTAATTTTTCCCAAATGCATTGTTAGACTTGAAGGGGCTAGTTGGTAGAATTTGGATCCTAGAAAATCTTACAAGTTTGAATGATGATTGTTTGGGGATCTGAAATCTACAGGTAGAGCAGTAACCTCTCAGTTTACTTCTATTTCTAATTGTTTGTTTGGATTTGATTTCTTTCAATAAATGTGGTAATAAGATTTAAGGATTGAAGACCACACGCAATTGAAAAAGTCATAAAGGGAGTCTTTTAAAAAGAGACAATAAAGGAGTGACATCAAACATTCACAGAAGAAATACAGAAAATCCTCATGAAGTATAGACTTGAATCATAGTATAATATTTCTGTGCTTTAGAATATGTGTTTTCTGAGAAATGGCATGTGAATATTCACAAATTATTGTACAGTATTTTGCTGTCTGATATAAGGTATAATATATTACTGGTTGAACACACCTGTTATTAGCTGATTTTATGAAAAGCTGAAGACTTCTGCAGATAACATCACTGAGACAGTGAAGACAATATCATAATTTTGTCTGTCATATTCATTAAGGAATCTGTAAAATAATCTAAACTGAATTCCTACATGATTACACAGAAGGGCCTAGAGCAACAAGGAATCACTGCTCATCTTGGCTACAAAAATCTTACCAAACTATATAGCACATAGAACATTTTTGGCTTTGCAATAACCTTGATGTGGTGATTATACTATTGAATTACATTAAGAATACAGTGGATGTGATGTTTTGATCATGAAACACGTATTTTAATAGCTTACAGTGGAAATTAAGCTATTTATCCTTCATCTTGGATTCACATTTCCTGATTTTTCCTTACAGTGAAAGTGAAGAGATACCTATAGTTGGGATTTTTTTTTTCTGAAAACAATAAGGATAAGAGAAAGTAATTTTTTTAGTTATAGTAACTGATAAGTTTATAAATTCTGATTCAGATGTGATTTTTTTACTTGAAAATTTAATTCCTTTACTTAAAAATTAAATAATAGTAGAAAAAAACACTTATAATTGTTTCTGCTTAATGGTTAATGCCAGTTTATGCAGTGTAGAGTACAGCTTCATGAACGGTTGAGATGCTGCAATTTTCAAACTGTTTATACCTGATAGTTAAACACTGACCTCAGTTCAGTGGTGGCTGCAAAAAGACAAGTTAAGAGAAAGAATAAAAACTCTTTCAAAATGTCCCTAGAAAATAAGGATCTATTGTTTGGTTCACAGTTAGATTGCAACTGTGTTGTGTCTAGTTCTGAGATTTGCTGCAGCTTTGCAAACAGCTTAATTGTTACAAGAAGGTGAGACCTATGAAAAAAGCCAGATGCTTACAGTACATTTATACATTCCACACAATATCTGCAATGTATTGCACAAATGCATTCCTTTCATTTAAGGTCACTAAAAATTTACCAAGGACCCATGGAAATGTGCAACAACATAGTGCTATACGATAGTGATTCAAAATTATCAACGAAAGATGAAATAAAGAGCACATAAAACAGCAAACAGTATTATTGTGAGTAAAGTAATTATTTGCCAGTTATTCAGAGTTTCTGCGTTAACATCAGACTATTTACCATGTTCTACTATAAGGACTTTGCTGCTGGTAAAACAATGTATTTTTATGTATCTGCTGTCTATTTTATTTCTTTTAAGCATTAATATTCTGGGAAAAATATCTACCCAGCAACATCAGTCTCATACAAAATAGAAATGAATAAATTCAAGACAATGATCAGAAAAGCCTGGTACTCCCAGTTGTGGGACCCTTTCTAATGCCTTACATGAATATTTCAATCATCTGAAATATCACACTGAAAACAGCATGCTAGATCAATGTCCTTTGGAAGGCTGCAGCAAGCCCTTTGTGTAAAGTCATCATTTTGTACATGTATTGAAAGATACCTGTGCCACAGGAACTTGTCTTTCATGATAGTATTTGCCAAGTTCCTACGAATATAGATTTTATGTCAGTTGTGAGTAGCAGTAATATTGCAGGAATGTAATAAAACTATATCTTGGTGAAAGAACCTCTAGAAAAGGAAAAAGAACATCTACAGTGTGTGCCTAACTGTTTCCCACATGATTCTAAGGTTTATTTTAACACTTTGTTTCATATCACTTAGTTTTGGCTCAAATGGCATACAGAAACAGTCATTTTCCCTGTTGCCATGCCTAAAGGAAGACAGGAGATACTTCAAAATGGTCTTGTACTTAAATGTAGAAGACCTGCAATAATAAAGCCACCTGTTAAACTGTTAATCACAAGTAGATTGAAAGTGATAGATTCAAGGGAAAACAGGTCATTATCAGTGTCACTGGGATGCAACATAAGCTACTACCCTTTTTCTGTATCTTTTAACAAATTCTACAAATATACGCACTCCTACTACATGCATACTTAAAATATATTTAGGAGGAAAAGAAAATATAAAGATGGATAGTGTGGAGCAGTTAATTCTCTGTTACTCAAGCCAAGAATAAAACGATGAATGTAAATGTGCAGTTCATGTTGTAAAATGACACTTATTTGCTTATCTATTACACCATTAAACTTCAGAACTTCCCTTCCAGATAAAGTTCTCGGGCTACTTTGATTGGAAACAATGCTATCATCCCTATAGAAAAGGCACTTACGCTGTTGTCTTGCTAAAGTTTTCTCTCTGTATTTTTTTTTTTTCCTTTTTGTTTCTCTTAATCTAAATTAATCCAGAGCTGTGTGCTTTACTTGATGGATCAGGGAATGAAACAATTTGTTTCAAAAATAAGATAATATTGAAGTGAATTTCAGCTTCAAATTCCCAGAGCAAAAACATAATAAACAGAAGACATCAAAACAGCTTGATGTTCATTGGCAAGGGAGAGTAAAAAGCCAGGTTTTTTTTTCTCATATATAGAAGCTTTCCCCCCAAAACAGCAAATGCAGTATTTCCTGACACCCTATTTGAAGACTTTCTTTCCAAGTACAAAACAAGACTAACGCTGGGTTTTTTGCCTTCAAGTTATAACACATCTCTTTAATTCTATTTCCCTAGGAAGAATTGGTGCATATATTGTAAAATTACATAGAATATCCCTTTTCATCAATTGCATACTATCCTGAGGTACCTTTTAAGGAACCTTGACACAGGTCTGTACTGTCAGGTTTGGATCTCTCACTGGATCTATGCTCACACCCATTGCCTGGACTACAGTGCTGGATTTTATTGAGCTGGGCTACCTTCTCCAAGGCACGAGTCACAAAACTGATGACTACTGAGAGTCTGAATTCTGCCTTTTAATATGGTCTGGTAAATAGTACACTTGGAGTCCTCATATTTAACAGAAGTGCAAATTTATCTTGCAGTAGGTTTCACAGATGTTGTCAACAGCTCCTTTGTAAGACTAGCCAATAAACGAATAGTCTTTAATTTGAAAAGCTTAGGAAAGTTTGAGTTTTTTCTGCAATTCTTATTACATAAATCTTTAGCACATGAGTTTAGTCTACAGGTTAATATAATATACAGTCTCTCATCAGGCACAGTTATACCCTTGCTAAAATATAGTGACAGAACTATATACACCATTCTAAGTAATGTTCAATTTATAGCTTACATGGATACGGTATCAACTACTTTGATTTATACTGCGTGCCCTCTAGCAATACAATCCAATGTTCTTGCCTTTTTTTATTGCAGCAACAGTACTCAGTGCATTAAGCTTGCTCAGATTTTCTTATACCAAGTTCAAAACTTAAAGGTATTTTATGACGGCTACTCAGTTCTCTCCTGTCTACTCTTACATTAAAATTCTTCAAAGTAATTCCTGGAAATGCAGTAATCTATGACCTATTTTTCCTTAGTCTAAATTGGGTGTTCTCAAGTAAGCCAATACATTTAATCCTTTGGAATGAGATCTATGGCAAATCAATGTCTGGAAATTCTAAAAGTACAATCATGACATTAAAGTGTGTGGATTTTTCTTCTGCTTTAGCTTGTCCACGTGCTACCTGCACTTTTCTCCAGACTGCATTCACAACTACACACACAATTTCTTCTCTGATGTTTTCAGAGTACAAAGTTTTATAGCACTGTTTACTCTCCTTAGTAACTGAATTATACCCTTGGTAAACCAGCTGCATGTTTTATCCGATTTCACGCAAAGAAAGAATGCCCAATCACACTGCTTGTTCATTAGTCTGCTGGTCTATCTGTTCTCTTGTCTTTAATCCATGGGACAACTTCCTCAGACGAACAAAAGATGCAAAAAACCCCCAGATTATCTCACTACAGGTTTTATGAAAATACAGAAGTGCATACAGGGAAGACATATGCTCTCAGAGAGATGGAATATTTTGAAGTTCAGAAAGGATTTTAGAGAAGTTTGACCAGCTTATGGTGTGGCATGCAATATCATGACATATCCCAAAGCTGGCTAACATATTCTGATTTTCAGAGCTATGAGTGATTTATACACATTAATTTCAAAGACAGAAGTCAATGTATAGTTTCTATTAAAGTTATTGAATGTTTCCCCTAGAATTTTTTAGAAATATTCTCAGAAGGTTTAACTGGGAGGCGAGTAATCAGCAAACCTGCTTTTCAAGCAATCTGTCATTGCATTCTATAATACTCTACCTGGGAGCTGCCCAGCATGGACAGCTTGAACAGAGAATATTGTAGACTTTAGGCCAACCTGGGACAACTTAAGCATCCAGTCTATTCACTTCTTTCAAGTGAGGTACTCAACAACATATGGGGCTTTTTGTATAGTTTTTATCTGAGAAACTATCCTGTTCTGAGAAAGAGAAAAAACACTCCTCTTCCAAAAGCAGGATGTTTACATATATTCTTACGAGGAATGTTATTATCACTGTTCTCTTTTTGTTTTAACCAGACGCATTTTCTAAACAAAAGAAAGAAGGCAAGATTAAAATTGAGATTCACAGTTGTTTTTTCTTCCTTACTAAAATCTGATGTAATGCAATTACCCATTCATTTTGTGTCAAAAGTAGATTTTATACTTGTGCCAAAATAAATGGTTCTATCCATTGTAAACATAGATTATAGAATGAGGGGTAGAACAGCTTTCCTGGTTAATTTAAAGGCAAAATCTAATTTCTACAGATATATAGTCCATGCCAGCATGGTTTAAACAAGCTCAGCTGTATACACAAAGCAATCAAATGCAGCTATGGGGACAATGTCTTATTAACAGCTGAAAACTGACCATAGAAAGAACAGATGTAGCCTAGATAGATCAATACTGAAACAAATAGTAAAATGTCATAATTTCCTTCACTGCTACCTAGAACCAGTGCAACAATGTCTTGAAAGAGAATAGCCAAGTGCAATTTCTTTCCATTTTTGCAATATTGATTTAAGTCAAAAAGAAGGCAGAGGAAGAACAATAATCTATTTTTGTATAAGACGTCAAAAGCTGCCTGTAAGTAAATATTGACTCATGGCAGATGTGTCAGTTTATTGTGAAACACTTTCCATTTTTTATCACCATAATTCCATAAATCCTCGTCTGACACATTGGTGTGAGATTTTTAGACCAGATGTTTTGCATTTCAGTGAAAGAAAACAACACAAAACAGAAGCAACCCCAAATCTCAAAACGACTGTTGTAGAAATCCCATTATTTAAAAAATGAAATATCACTATCTTATGCTACAAAACTTTAAAGGTGACAATTATCATTACCCTTGAGCTGTAGTAACACACAGACCCTCCTTTCCACCTTGATCACTGCTGTCATTTAATTGAATCTGAATATTTTATGAGCAAGAGATAGTAGGAGCATAGCTTTCTGGCCTTAATATGATGCCAGTAGGTGCATAATTTAAAACTAAAGGATCATTCCACAGCTCTTAGGAAAACACTGTTTACTAATTCCCCAAATGCACATTGTAAGAGCATGACATAACACAGCAGAAATGAGCGAGGCATCTCCCAAACGAGATTTAAAATGTCACTCCAGCAGATGCAGAACTAGTCAGTCCTAGCACAATTTGTAAGTAAGAAACTACCTAAAAATGTGAAAATAAATCACATAGGAAATGAATCACATATTTTGTAACCTGCACAGCAACTTCTTTCTTCTAGTCCTCTACAGTTCAGACTGGATTTAAACACACAAGCACAAAAATAAAAAAACCAAAACAATAAGAAGTCATGTCACTCAGTATCCACATTTTCCTGTTGCATCAGACTTAAAGTACCCATATCAAGAAAGCAACCTTTAGTGCAAATGCCTAAGTGGCATATGTTCTTATTATTTTGACAGGGACTATTTATTTTATAGAGTATGTGTTGTGCTTCTAGAGATTAGTAACTTCAGAAAACAAAGTCTACATTTTTGTGCATATCAACTTAACTTTTTATCCCAAATCTAGATATTAATGAACAGCAAGGGAATATCACCCTCCATAAACTGTTTGACGTTATTGAGAAGAAAGTTACATATCAGGCTATGGACTGGATGGAGTCAAGTAACATGGAGGTAGATTAAAAGCGCCTAGAAGAGAGATAGGAATTAGTGTTCAGTGAGGCGACAGGTATCATTCAGAAGGATTAAAACATGAATAATACTGAAGATAATATTTTGACAGTAAGCTGATTTTTAGTTTACAAGTAGGAGAAAGGTAATTGCTAGATGATAAACAGGTCAGTATCTGTTCTCTAGGGTGTCTGAAGGGTAGTGTAATTAAAGGCTGTGTAAAATCAACTCTAAATTGCTTCCTTATCAGAAACATCGGTCTCTTCAGCTAAAGGGAAACAGCTTCAGGATTTCAGAGAGCTCATCTCTGTGCCAGCTCCTGCAGATCTCCAAAGGCCCAGCAATCTGTGGGAAGTGACAGCTACAGGTACACTGAGCAAGTACAGGGCCAAAGACACCTCAGCACCACAAGTCATGTTTGTTTCCCTTCATCGCTGTATGTGGTTATGAGGCATTAACAATGGAACTTGAAGTGCATAAAACCTCACAGATCTAGCTCCATATTTGTGATAGTATTTATTTTTCCTATCTAGACTCCAAAAGATAATTTTATTTTAATCAGGTAGCAGAAATCTGAACTTACTATTAAACATAACCTGTGTTCCCAGTACATAATTGTTCCTAAGAATAGTTGAACCTACTGGTATTAAATTTTACTTATTCTGGTGTTGCATTATTAAATCAAATATCTTGCAATATCAGTGGAATCCAGAGATGAAATAAAATATGTGTCAGTACCAGAGTGCCACTAGCAAATTTTTAAAATATTTTAAAAATTTCCATTTACTTTTCTGCCTTCAGGATAGGGCCTGACTGGTTGTAATGGATGCAATAGATTTATACATTGCATGTGAAAGGAAGGGAGAAATCCTGCCTTTATTCCACTATGCACAGCAAATTTGGTTGCTATTCTATGTGTGACTGTATATACACACACACTGATGAGATCAGACGTAGCCACAACTCTCAGAATATTTTCTCATTGCATCCAAAATATGTATTGACATTCACTGTTCATTGACCTTCTTGCTGTCTTCTTCCAAATAATGTTTTGAATAATCTGTGGGAAGCTCTACTTACTTGCTGCTCCATTTTAAATCACAAGATATTTCATAAGAAAAATAAAAATAAAGGAAAAATGAAAAAAAGAAAGCCTTCAATTTTCAGCATCAATAAGAAATGACTCTTTTTGTAGTAAAAAAATTATACTCTTTTTTTTAGGTTGTTGTCCCTGTTCATTTTTTTTAAAAAAGATCTGCTAATAGAATTAAAAATAAAGATTGTAAAGGCTTATGCAAACTGTCAACGTATTTAAATGTCTTGGGCCATATAGATTTTACCTATTCCCGGGACCTGAGCAGAAAGAGAACTATAACAGAATAATTTTCGTCAGATTATTCAGATTTGCCAGAACTTGTGTTTTTCCCACACATTTGAACTTCAGGGCAGAATTTCTGGTCTCAAACAGTGTGGGATGAGTGCTTCAGAATAAATCACTGTTTATAATGGTTATGTTTTGTTATTCATTATTATACTGGGCCTGGACAGCTTTTTCTGTTGCAACTGTCTTACCCTTTATGAGTAATAATGAAAGTTTTGGCAAAAGTATAGGCCAACTGTATTGACTTGATAGGATAGTTGTGGGTCTTGTTCCAAACCTGTCAAACTCAATAAATGAGCAAGAAGTCACTGATCTGTTTACATTGAGAATATTACATTTGCATAGGCTACATGTATGGCTACTCAGCTAATGAGTTCATTTTTTATTCCTCCCATAACCATTTAAAAAACTACTTTTTATTTATTTGCAAATGACCCAACAACATCACTCTCTGCCAGAGAGAAATGTATTTGTCCTTATTGATGTCAGTGAAGCCAATGGAAGTGAGGGTCTCTTTGTATCTTATTAGCTACTGAGCCATGTCTGAACATTTAATATATATCTTCACAAAAAAAACCCGTCTTGGAACAGATAAAATATCTCATTAATTCTTTGTAAACCTGTGTTAACTTATCAAACTCAATGTAAAAAATGCCATGTCTACTAGTATGTTTACAAGTGAGCCACAAATTGTCAGAGATGTCTATGTTTTGCTACTAGAAACTAAGCTTGAAGAACAGAATCTTTTGCTTTTCAAGACTTGTTGTTTTTCTTAGACAGAAACTGAATTAAGTGCATTTGTATGCCTGTCAAGAAAAGAAAGAAAAAGAACATTATCTAGGAAAAGTAACAGTAACATAGCTGCTTTTGCAAAATTGGCATGGGTAGGAAGTATTGAAGGCTTTTCTAAAAGCTGAATTTACCAACGTTTTAAGTAGATTGGTACATGGATTTCCAGAGTCCCACAGTACATAATAATCATGTTTTCTGCAGTAGGATTTTTACCCAAATCTGTATAAGCTCTGAATGTTTGAATGAAGCGCAGCAGCATTGGGGAAACACGACAGGAGGCATATGAAGTCTTACAAGTAGACCTTGCCTTTGCAGATATGAATTTGTATTACACTTTTTTCCCAGTGGTGCTGAAAGTAGGCAACTATATATTCTTCCTGGTCAGCTAAGTTAGCTTCCCTCTGCTTATAATTCCTCTTGTAAACAGAAGTGTCACTTTGTTTGCCACTGCTTTCAGAATTATCAGGATCATTTTAGGTAGTCTTGTGTGTATGCTATTCTTCCTCAGCATTCTTCCTAGTTCTGTCTTTGTTTTTATCCAGAGCTGTGTCGTTATTTAACCATTCTGCATCATTCTTGTCACAATCTCTGCATATCTCTATTGTTGCTACATTCGTCCTTTCGACATAGCACACTTACCCCCAAAACACATAAGCAAATAGACTGTCACCCGAACGTTTTCAAACACTCGTACAACTAAAGCACTGAGCAAACTGGCATGTAAAATGTAGCTAAAGATACATCAAGGTGACTCTTGCACAGGTTTCTCCTTCTGTTTTGCCAAACAAACATCTGGCCTTAAATTTCCTTGTTAAGAGTCTGACTCAGCTGAATTTATGTGATAAGTTTTGTTTTCTCTAAGACTTGCTGGTGTATAAACAACAATAATTAATTAATATGGCAACAACACTTTAAAACCTTTAATTCAAGTGCATGGGCTGTTTGAGTACTGGGAAGACACTTGGGCAAGAAGCTGGCTGTTTGGGGTTGTCCCTCAGAAGCTTTCCTCATTTCTTACAGTCTCTCTATGGAGAAATGCCTCTGGGTCCCTGTTGCAGGGCTGTTTGGATTGATTCTTGTAACGGTAGATGTTGGGCAGTAGAGGTTGTTAGCACTGGGAAAGCACATTGTCCTGATGCTGGATAAACATAAATTACTCTGGATAATTTATTCCATTCTCACCGTATTTCTTCCGTATTATCCAGCTTTGCTTTTGAACACCACACTTCCTCTGTGACCCTCAAACTGAAAGGCTGAAGAGATACAAACTGATTTGCTCAGAAGAAATATTTGGTTGCTTTCTGATATGCCTGCACTGGCACAAACCATGTTTCCAGTTAATTATCTTGACTTCTGAGAACCATCTGTCAGAGAACGTATCTTCCAACAGGGCTAGGTGAACATGGCTGAATCCACTCTGACTGAGGTGGTTTGAGAACTAGAAATAGCGCAGCTTGGTGTAGAGCTACATTATCCTTCTCAGCTACTGCAGCCACATTGCCACTGGAACTGGAAATGCTGCTTCACAGTGCCATGTAGCCACACCAGCTTACCTAGGTTTTCTACTAACTTTGTAAAATTAGGGTTTAGTTCATAACCTCAGGAAGAAAATCTAGTTCTGTCTTCCCTGTCCTTTTGCGTTTTATTTTCTTTTCATATTTTTATAGAAGGCTGTTTAGTGATGTGAGCAGATGCACAGTTTAAAGGCAAAAGTAACACTCATTCACTTTTTTAACACTAATTTTGCCAGGGTTCACCTATCTGCATTTTAAAAGAGACCAATGAAATTATTACAGTAAAGGTCACAGATAAAATATTTACAAGACAGTTATTGAAGAAGATTTTATCGACTTAGGATTCCATTCTCCTTGCCTTTCTGATTTTCAAGCAAAAGTGTAGTTTTGAATTCAGACAAGGTGGTAACACAAAGAGTTATAATATTGGACACTTGGAATTTTTCATGCCTCAGAGAAGAGATTACTTGGTTTTATTTGCCAAATATTCATCTTTTTTTCTTTGATAAATTATTAGAGGAATAATATGAGTAAAGTTAAACTTCTAGCAAGTGAAAGTAAAGAATGAACATCAGAAAATAATTGCATATAGATATCTGTGAATGAAGCACTTGATTAGTTGACTTTTTTCTCTTGTCTCTACCATGGTTTTAAACTGAAAGAAATTAGGGTTAGATTAGCCATTAAGATGAAGTTCTTTACTGTGAGGGTGGTGAGGCACTGGAACACATTGCCCAGAGAAGTTGTGGATGCCCCATCCTTAAAAGTGTTCAAGGCCAGGTTGGATGGGGCTGGAACAGGAACAATCTGTTTTAGTGGGAGGTGTCCCTGGTCATGGCAGGGCTTGCTGGGACTAGACGATCTTTAAGATCCCCTACAACTTCAGGCATTCCATAGTTCTATAATTCTATGATTCTTCTACATATTATCCAGCTTTGCCACTGTTTTCTTTGCTATGGCCTTCCAGAAAAGAGACAAAATATGAGTGGCCTCTGATGTTTACTGAGAGTTTTACCACTGACAACATCCAGTCTGTATTAGAAAGCTTCCAAGTCGCAAGAAAATATAAAATATCAAAGGCAAAAAAACAATTTGAACAAATTTGGTTTTATGGCTTTCACATTTAGCCATTTTATGGCTTCAAATTAGCAAAATAAATTCTTCTAGTGTTTGAAATTATATAAAATTGATTTAGCATTTTCTCTTAAATTTGAAAGATCAAACAGTAACAGATTAATTGGATTAGCTACCAGGAATAAGCAGTAACGTAACTATAAAAGTCTTCAGATTGCTATCTTTGATTTTATCATGCTTTGTAGCTTGTTAGTTTTACAACTGCCTATGAGCTAGAAATACATACTAAAATAAATTATTGCATTCTATTTATGATAACTGAGGTGTTATTAAAATTGCATGAAAACACATTTTTCATACTTGCTAGTTTTCCTTACTTTTGAAGATGCCGGTCTGCATTAAGAAAAAAAAATATGGCTGCTGTGACTCAATTATAGGGGTTTTTTTAAGAGGAAGAGTGGTCATGGATGCTCCTGAATGGGTTTCTGGTCATTAGATTACTGAGACTTCAGCAGTTGGAGGACTTTTTCAAACAAAAATGAACTGTGCTGGAGTATGAAACATTTTACAGGCATAGAGAGAGACAATTTTTAGTGACTAATTATAGCTAGAGCTAGAAAGAAAAAAACAGCAGTGAAAAAAAATTCATGTGTGAACTTAGTTTGGAGCTGAAGTTCAGTTTGAAAGTGTCTGGTGAATGACCACAAACATATTAATTCCTTAAAGCAATCTAGACAATGGCTTGACTGTAGATAAGATAAAAGGTGCATTTTGTAAGGATAGTTTGTATGTAGGTGTCTTACCAAGGATGAGAACCAAAGTGTGCTATAAGGAGCCATTAAATACCAGAACTGAAGGCTTGACTTTAAAAACATAGGTGTAGTCCTCTCACAGGAGAGTTTTGTTTGCTTTCTCTTCACGTTTTTAAAATTAGGTTTGATGAGGCAGGAGAACAATATAAATTCTGTGGTGTGCTGGTTTTGGCTCAGGTAGAGTTACTTCTCTTCGGAGCAACTGGTATAGGGCTGAGTTTTGGATTTGTGCTGAACACAGGGTTGATAGAGATATTTTTGTTATTGCTGAGCAGGGCTTATACAGAGCTAAGGCCTTTTCTGAATTAAACTGACCAAAAGGATATTCCACACTATAAGGCATCATGCTCAATATACAAATTTGGGGGAAGGAGGGGATGTTTGGAGTGATGGCATTTGTCTTCCCAAATAACCATGACACATGGGGATGGCTGAAACCTGTCTGCTCATGGGAAGTGGTGAATGAATCCCCTGTATTGCTTTGCTTACATGCATAGATTTTGTTTTACTATTAAAGTGTCTTTATCTCAACCCATAAATTTTCCAGCTTTTACAGTCCTGATTCTCTCTCCAGTCTCACTGGTGGTGCAGTGAGGACTGGCTGTGAGGGGCTTGGTGGCTGGCTGGAGTTAAATCACTACATGTGCAAAAATATTTTGGCTAGATCAATAGTTTTGGATACTGGGAACCTCAGTTCAATTTCTTGTTCCAGAGTTAGTGCAGGCAAATCAGTCTCAGATTCTCAATAGAATACAAGCTGCCTCACAACCTTTTTGTTTTTTTTTTTTGCCTTCCAAGGCTACATTTATGAAAGGCATTAGTATTAGCAGTGTGTTTTCCAGCATTTATCTTTGAGATCTGTAGCTCAGAGAGTGGAGTGAACATCGTGCACCCACTGTAACACTGCAGGCAAATTAGTCACTCCAAAAAGAGAGTCATGTCTGCTGAAGGGTTCAGCAGATCACCTGAAAGACACAACAGGGAAGAAATGAACTGATTTCAAATGCCACACCTTCCAGGAAAAAAAAATCCCCAATATAGATGGAAAGTGGCCTTGATCTATGCTTGGGATGTGCTGTCCTCACCTTTGTCTTGAACATTTCTATCAAATGATGAGAAGGTTTTTTATTTCTTTTAGAAGCTTCCTTACAAACCCTTTCCACTTGGCACTTTGTCTAAAGAGGGGGAGATTTTAGTTCAGTGTCATCATCTGCTTAAGGCACTTCTATCCACATAGCTCATTTTCATGAAAGAATTCTCATATTCATAAAGACTGGGTCAGAAAGGAAGGAAGGCTTTTAACTTTTCTTGATACTGTTGTATCAAAAAAAAAAAAAAAAAAAAAAGAATAAGGAAAATATTCCTTAGCCCTCTGCCAAGTAAGAATGTGGTCTACCAGCTGTTTTCCATCTCTGCCTTTCAAATGAGAAACCTAAGCAAATGTCTAAAGAGCTAATATTTAATTCTTTGTGAGAATCAGTTATTTGAACAGATAGAGATGGGAATATCAGATTGCACCCAGAGTACTGTACCCAGTTCTAGTCCTTACATTTAAAAAAATGCATGGGCAGACTGGAAGGGTTCAAAGAGGTTCACAAAGATAATCAAAGAGCACAGAACCTGCTCTATGAGAAAAAACTGATGGAATTAGGTCTTTTTACCCTGGAGAAGAAGGAGCTCAGGGAGGACCTCAATACAATTTTCCAGTACTTCCAGTCCAGCTGCAAAGAGGACAGAGGGTTTCACTTTAAAAGGAGTCACACAGAGAGGACAAAGGGCCACAGGTACAAGTTGCAACAGGAGAGCTTTCATCTTTATATAAGAAAGAAATTTTTTTACTGTGAAAACAACCAATCACTGGAATGATCTTCCATAGGGCCATGGTGGAGTCCCCATCATTGGAGGTTTTCAAGAAGAGACTGGACAGGGTAGTAGATAATCTTATCTAGGCTCCCCTTCCTATAAAAGGTTGGACCAGATGATCTTTTGAGATCCCTTCCAACCTGGACTGTTCTATGTTATGTCTTTTAATTACAAAATAAATTATATTAATGCTTGATGAGCATTGACTTCTGGGATGAAGAGAAGCATGTTTCCCAAAGAAAAGGAAGCTACCTGAGGACTCTCCTGTCTAGACAAAATGCCTAAATGGCAAGATTATTGTACCAAACATGCTCTGCTTCCTTCCCCTCTCTTCAGTGCTGCCTTTCACAACAGAAGTTTTACTCAGCAAATGGCTGCCAGCATGAAACTTCATGCCAGATCCTCCTCAAACACATTATCCGGTGGCATACATAAGAAAGAGAGCAAGTCATTTCTAGAGGACAGCCTGAACTGTCACGGAAATATACAGAAATGCATATTTTTCTCTGTTATTTGTAAGAAAACTAAGTTTCACTTTACAAACTGTAAATGTAAACTCAGCATTTTTAGTTTTTACGATGCCTAAGACTTATAACTCAATTCTTTTCATGGGTCAGGACCTTCATTTCTCTGCAGCTGAATATCCCTGACAATGTGGGATGATGCCATCTTGTTATCCCACGAATTCTTCTTTTAAAGACAAATACTAAAAATGATAAGCTTTTGAAAAGGGTTATTTATAATGGGCCAGAAAAGAACCACCAACAGACATATGAGTTATGCCTGGATACACTACGCAGGGGGACCTCCAAAGTATTCACAACCCTACAGGAGGGATATGGTAGTGGAAGAAGTTTTCATGGGAAAGCAATTTTCTTTCAATAATATTGTTTCTAGAGTAGCATGAATACTATTAAATTTCTCTAGCATGAATACTATTAAATTTCTCATCCACAAACTTTGTTAAAGAAAAGAGTAATAATTGGCATCAAATCTCCATTTTTATTCTCATTCCCAATTAAGTACAACAATGTTTTAGTAACTGGATATTTGATGAGCATTTCAAAGCTAGGTGCAAAATTTTAAATTACATTTGTATATATAATGAATTTTAGAAAGAATGGGGCTTATATATTTTACACTCTGTCCTGTAGTTCCTATTAATTACAAGGGAAGTTACAAACAAATGATGCATTAGAAAGATCATATACTCCAAAAATCTGAGTTTAAAATGTTTGTTCTTTTTAATTTTAAAATAAAATTCATAAATTTTCATACTGGAAAAGAAATGAAGCAGAAAAAAATTATGGGGAACAGACAAAGAAGTTAAATAAGGGTGCTACAGAAATATTAGTCTGTTTTCATTCTCATACTGCGTGTGTAATGTACTGGAATTATAACTGTATGACTATCTTCTCTACTTGCTTTTCTCATTTTCTATGGTCAATATTATATTGAAATTATTGTAAGGGCAAACACCATTGTACAGTTACAAGTACTTTCAATAGGTAAAGTATACAGTATAAAGTCTCTACTGTTGCTAAGTAAATGTCATCTTTCCCAAAACCCACCAGCAAATATTGATCAAGAATCTCAAGCTTTTCAATGAGCTCCTAAGTTAGAGTGAATTAGTTTATGCAGTTTCAGAACATTTATAGCTCCACTTACACAATCACCATATGTTTTTAGGCTAACTAAGGACATGGAGTAATTTTTTTATCATTTTCAGAATTGTAGAAGATGGCTACATGACAGGCTGCAGGAACAAATTACTGGGAGATGAGGTGGTTTGCCTTTCCTTCATGGAAAAGGTTTATCAAAGGTAATCCCTAAGTACTGAGGGAGCTGGCTGAGGTCATTCTATGGCCACACTCAATAAACTTTGGTGATTGTGATAGGTGCCTCAGAACTGGAAGAAAGCAAATCTTGCTCCTCTTTTTAAAAAGAGCAAGAAGGAAGATCCAGAGAACTATGAGCTTGTCAGCCTCAAGTCAATCCCTGGGAAGATGATGGAACAACTAACCCTGGAAACCATTTCCAGACACATGAAAGACAAGAAAGTGAATGTAAGTAGTCAGCATGAATTCACCACAATAAAGTAATGCTTGATCAACCTGAGAACTTTCTATGACTATTTCATTTTCTGAATATCTTAGGTTCACATATTAGGAGACATTGTTAATGATTTTGAAACTTGACCGTGAAGTAAACATAGTTCACATTTCTTTCCTTATTATTTCTCTATCTTTCCATTCTCTCTTTACTTTCTAGATCTTTTTAGATGAACAGATATAGCCAAGAATGTCTCAGCTTCTATTGTTTGCAATCACCATTTTCCAAGGTGTTTCATTTGTGGGTCAATAGATGATTGGCCTATGTATAATTTTGTCCAGTGAGCCAAACTGTTGGAGATTCCTCCACTAATTTTCTGTAATCAAAATGATTGCACTGAAAGAAAAAAAAAAAAACAAAGCACTGAGGAAATAGTCTAGTATTCCTCTCTTCACTTTACTGATCTATCTGACAATCTGTGATAACAAAGGGCAAATATCAGGAGCAGAGTGGAGGTGTTATAGCCTGTGTTAGCACTCCAGTCCGGTCTCATTACCTTTCCACCTGATCTGTCACAAAACATAATGTACTTTGTACTAATGACAAAAATGAAATTTTTGCTCTGCAGGTGCTGCATGATGGAAGATTTGTTTTCTGAGGTTACCAAAAGCTGTCATTCTCTACCTCGAAGTGGATACACTTCTGTAAATCAGAAGTCTATGTAGTCAAGAACTATGTTTTCAAGAGGCACCCAGAAAGAACATTTTAGAAGTGTAAGTATGCTCTACCATGAAACTCTCCCAGCCTCCACAACTTTGTTGAAATCTTGTTTCTGGGTTTTTTTCATAATTTTTAGTGACTTTTTGTAGAATTTTATTGCAAGAATTTGCTTGCTTTCTGAACAATTTTTACACTTTAACATTCATATTGTTCTGTCAAAGATTTCCAAACCTAATTATGAACCTGTAAAAAACTTTTTTTTCTGTGAAAAGCTTCTTTATTTTCATTTTAAACTTGCCACCTGACTTTTTATGCTGTGTAGTTCTCATAATATTTAACAGCCATTCCCTATTTCCCCTTTTTATAATTAGTATGATTTTATAGAATTCTGTTATAACAGACCCCATTTGTTTCTTTCATTTCAGGAATATGCTAGTTTGTTTTACCCTTCTGCATCCCTCTGTCTCAGCCCAGGGACAGACTCAAAGCTAGAATGCCTCAGCTCAACAAGGCATCTGCTTCTCTAACCCTTTTTTTTCTTAGGTACCATCTAAGCTTTTGACTTAAAGGCAACTAGGCTATGCCCTGATACACCATGCATAGGTGCATCATTATATCTGGCAGATTATGATCCATAACAAGTTGTAAGATGAAGTTTGGATGTATCCTTTCCCCTTTATAAAGAAGTAGCTAATGGTATCTCAAAGATTAGGCCTCTGTGGAAATTATAGTGCAGAGGCTTTCCCGACAATTCTGAAACCGTCAGAATCCTTTGGGGATGAGTGGGAGATGTCTCAACAGTTTTAACTAATTATTGCAGTGGGTGCCGTAAAAGTAGTTGAAATAACTGTGAGAGCAAAAGCTCAGGCTGATAGGGAAGGCATTCACAGCACTGTCATCAAGCACTGCTCCTGGGATAACAGCCAGGATGGAGGTAGAAATTCCTGACAGAAGATGGGGGATGAATTCAGTCCAAAAGGCATTCATTCATAATGCAAAATATTTTAGAGCAAGTAAAAAAAAAAATTTCAGATATAATGAGCAAGGTGATACTTCATGAATTATCATATTGTGCAATTTTGGAATGTGGACAGAGCTAGCCAATAAAAAACCCCATATTTTCTGTAATGAAGAAAAGGTGTCCATGGAACTGTGCCTATATTTAAGCCTTCAGAGGTGTCAAGATGTTTGCTGACTATCATGAGCTTCAGAAGTTTTGAAACAAATTGGTTTGGTTTGGTCTGGTTTGGTTTGGTTTGGTTTGGTTTGGTTTGGTTTGGTTTGGTTTGGTTTGGTTTGGTTTGGTTTGGTTTGGTTTGGTTTGGTTTGGTTTGGTTTGGTTTGGTTTGGTTTGGTTTGGTTTGGTTTGGTTTGGTTTGGTTTGGTTTGGTTTGGTTTGGTTTGGTTTGGTTTGGTTTGGTTTGGTTTGGTTTGGTTTGGTTTGGTTTGGTTTGGTTTGGTTTGGTTTGGTTTGGTTTGGTTTGGTTTGGTTTGGTTTGGTTTGGTTTGGTTTGGTTTGGTTTGGTTTGGTTTGGTTTGGTTTGGTTTGGTTTGGTTTGGTTTGGTTTGGTTTGGTTTGGTTTGGTTTGGTTTGGTTTGGTTTGGTTTGGTTTGGTTTGGTTTGGTTTGGTTTGGTTTGGTTTGGTTTGGTTTGGTTTGGTTTGGTTTGGTTTGGTTTGGTTTGGTTTGGTTTGGTTTGGTTTGGTTTGGTTTGGTTTGGTTTGGTTTGGTTTGGTTTGGTTTGGTTTGGTTTGGTTTGGTTTGGTTTGGTTTGGTTTGGTTTGGTTTGGTTTGGTTTGGTTTGGTTTGGTTTGGTTTGGTTTGGTTTGGTTTGGTTTGGTTTGGTTTGGTTTGGTTTGGTTTGGTTTGGTTTGGTTTGGTTTGGTTTGGTTTGGTTAAACAAAGACTTTTGTATTTTAGAGATCCATTTAGCTGACAAAAAACTTTGGGCTTCTCTTAGTCTTCTTAGATATACTGGGCTATCTGGTAGAGTGCCTGTAGAAATGAAAGCCTTGCTGTGCAAGCAAATGTGCAAAATGTATTGTGGAACAAAGTACCAGCCATGAATTTCTTATAATTTAAGGAGAAATGGTGGAGAGAGTGTAGAGTAAGAAAGGGAAAAATAAAGTACTAAGACAAGTTTCACACAACTGTCAGGTTCAATAGGCAGTGTATGTAGAAACAGTGTCAGAATATACACTGACTCTTTTAAGGTTAGTAACTTGTTTCTTGGAACTTTTTGCACTGCATATGATTTCGGCTTTCTAAATAAACTGGATACTGCCTTAACATTACTCTTTTTGTCTTATTTGACATTAATTGTGATAGATAAACTTGTAGAGGCAGAATTTCATTGTGTGAAAATATTTCTGGAAATTTGATTATAAGTTGCCTTGGATGTTCATTGAAGGCTTTTCCATTTTCTTCATCTCTGGAAAGTTCAGCCATATAACACTTGTCTTCTCCAAATAATTGTGAGTAGCATGGAGGTACCTGGGTCAAACTACTGAATTAAAATATTTATAAATCATGAAACATGCCGAATAACAAAAAACCCTTTATAATTATTTAGATAATATAGCAGACTACTTACATATATTTCATAGTTAGCAAAAAAAATCTAAATTCATTGAATAAAAGTTATATTTTGGGCAATGTTGAGCAGTACTAAGTTGATTGTTCTGAGTATATTCCAAGGAGCACCTGAAAGGTCAAAAAAGTCAATGCCTAAAAATATTTGTTCAGTGTGATAGAACTCTTGGGAAAAAAAATCTATGTCACTGATTTCATACCTGCCTGGAAGATGATATTCCTCCCAAGCTCAAACTGAAGATTTGCCTCCAATTCTTCAAACACGATTGTTTTTGAGAACATATGACTGCATACATCTGGGACACTTGGGTACTAAAATTAATAGACATTAACAGACAATTAATAGACAAATAATTCATGCTTTGGCACTAAAATTAACCAAAGTGGGAGCAAGTATGTATGTATGAATTCATAGTGAATAGAAAGGTTGAAAATAGTTTTGTTGGAACTACCAGGTGGTTGTGCCATACCAGCCTTTGGCTCCTTCTCTAGCAACAGTGAAAAAAGTAATGATCAATATCTTGTCAAAATTGTTCTATACCAGGATAGCATGGGTGAATGACGAATGTTAATGTTTTACTGAAAGATGTGTAGTCCACATAGGTTGTATTTTGCTCTAAAATAGGGTTCTGTGATTATGAAACTGACTGTGAACTTCTGGTGAAGAGCCTAGAGCACAAGTCTTATGAGAAGCAATTGAGGGAACTGAGGCTGTGTAGCCTGGAGAAAAGGAGGCTCCCAGGAAATCTTATTGTTCTCTACGACTGTCGGAAAGTAGGCTGCAGAGAGATGAGGGTCTGTCTGTTCTCCCTGGTAACAAAGGCAAGGTGAAATGAAACAGCCTCAACTTGAGCCAGGGAAGATTTCAGTTGGATATTAGGAAAATTTTCATCACTGAAAAGGTGGCCAGGCATTGGAACAGGCTGCCTAGGGAGGTGGTAGGGTCATCATCCCTGGAGGTATTTCAAAGACATGTAGATGTAACACTTAGGGACTTAGTTTAGTGATAGACTTGGCAGTGGTGGGTTTATGGTTGGACTCAATGATTTTAATGGTCTTTTCCAACCTAAATTATTCTATGACTCTTTGATTATTTTTAATGCTTACTCTGGGCTACAAAATAGAAATTCATGCACAGCTAATCTAGAACAGGTATGAGCATGTAACTTCAGTTCTATTGAATTAGCCAAAATATATAAAACAATATTAACACAAGTTTTGTCTTTATGAGAAGATATATTTTATAATTTTAATATTTTTCATTTTCTTCTGTTACAGTATAAGTAATGTAATGAATTGTCAGAGTTTAGAATAAATGAGATAAAGGGGGTTTTGTGTGTGTATTTTTTAAGATTTTAGCATAATTGTAGACAGGATGAAGAATTAACTTTGGCACTGATCTTCTTGTTATTCTTTGGACATTGGGAACAGGTAAAGAGATTCTTCTTTTCTTTGTATGAACTTACCAGATTGGATGATGTATGGTGAATGCACACAACCATGGCAATTGCTGTAACAACAATTTACCCAGATAAAGTAATTTTACCTTTTCTGCTACTGTTTAATGCCAGATGCATAAAAATTATTGTTACCATCATAACAAGCCTTCTGATGCAGAAATGAGAATCCTGGAAGTCCTGAGAATGTTGCACATGGAGAAAAGTAGAAGGTGGGGAGGTAAAAAAGTATAAAATTGGAACCCAAGTACCTATAATAGTGCTTTACCCATAGCTGGAGCATCTCTGTAAATTACCTCCATGTAATATCTTTAGTCCAAAAACTATCTGTTGTGAAGTAGAAAAAAACTGTCTGGAAATACATTTTTACTGTATCACACCTGCAGAATATTTCTATTTTCTGTTTTATAGGTCAACCAAATATTATATAAGCATTTTTTAATCTGAAGGAAAACACACAATGGATTGACTTTAAAAACTGGCTCTTACACTATAGGTGTAGAACTGTGCTGAAATAAAGATGTGCTCAAAATGGCACTTCTGGCAACACCCTAGAGAACAAACAAGTTTTTATCACTACATAGCCTCCTTTTTTTTTTTTTTTTAAGAACTGCCATAACAAGTTTCATCAAAACCCTTTCTCCCAGAACCTCATCTTCAGTGGTGGCCAATAGAGGATGCTAAAGAAGCAGAATAGGGATAAAATAGGATCCTTTTTACAGAATATTATTCAATCTGTATGTAGTTTAAGGACCTCCTGGGCCTTTAGTTCTATCCAAGCCATTGTGCTTAATAGGTGTTGATACCACTTATCCTGAATGAATTTGTCTAATTCAGCTAAGTTTGTCTCATTCACCTTTAAAGCAGCCTGTAGCAAGAAGTTCCACAATTTCATTGTGTCATGTGAAAATAGTGTTTATTTTCAAAATATTGCTAATTCCACTGTGTGCTCTTTGTTGCTTTGTTGCTATACCAAAAAACATTGTTTATTCACTTCATTTTGCTATTTATTTGCTCATAGATGTCTGTACAGTTGCCTACTTCATTATCTCCTAAATAATTTACATAGATATGTTTGCTAAGTTTTCACTTCTGATAAAGGAGGTAAACAGACTTCTCTTTCACCTTGTAAAATGGCATGATTATTTTTTGCCAGGACAAACCATTTTCTGTGAAACCCTGAGCTTCACATTCTCTCTAAAATGGAAGAAACCACAAGGTTCAGGACTTTGCAACTGTTTATATCTGTAATACACAGTCCAAAAGCAGCTGGTTTTGCTGCTTACACACAAAACATCAGCCAAGAGGACCCTGGTAATGGCAGAGTCATCTCAATTTGCAGTGTACAGTCTGTCTGTACAGAACCACCCAGACAGTTTAGCTGCTAGTTGAGACTAATGTTAGTCAAAAAATTAACTTAAAGTAGCAATATCATATGAGTAGCCCAATAACAGCATAGCGGAGTTCTTCAATGTGCTGTACCTTTAACTGAAGCTTTTACCAAGAGCAAAAAATGGTTTCAGATCTTTATTGTACTGAAACATTAACAAACGATTCCTTAAACCTATATAAAGGTTGTAACTTTGTCTCCATCCAATCCTGAAAAGTGCTATTTTTTCTCCTATTTTATTTATAAAGTTGGAAATATAATTGACTGGTTCTAAGAAATATGTGTCTGTCTCTGTCTTTTTTTTTTTGTTGTTGCTGTTGTTGTTAAATTTATTTTATTGTCCTATTCACTGACTTCCTCTGTGATGTTGAGTATCCCAAATAACAACATGTCCTTTCATCTTGTTTCTTTCCCAGATGGCTAACACTTCAAAGGAATCCAATTTGGAAACACTTTATTATCTACACATGAAGTACAATTTACATCTAAAAATATAAAATGTGTTTCTTTCTGAAATGTAGAAGATAGGAGTTTTTTCTTGTTTTGGCCCAATGGGACAGTGTTAGCTCTCAATGGGGTAGTGTTAACTAGTTCTTGGCTGGTATGGTAGCTTTTTAAAGCCCTGTGGTTAGACTTACAAAAGATGAAACTTGGGACTAGAATCTACCTTCCCAGTTTGGAAGGCTAGTTTGTCTGGAGTTGGTCCTCAAGGCAGGTCTGGCCTTGTGCTCCATGCTGGATTTTCTGTGTATTTCACATTGAAATCTCACTGCAGAAAAAGTGAAAACAGGCCTGGTGAGAAGAACCATAAATTGAGTTGTCCTGCTACCAACATGCCAGCTGTTTTCTCCAAACAGCAGAATGGAACCATGGTCCTTCCTGCCCATGACCTTCCTGTCCTGGCCAGCTGAATTCCTGGCTCCTTTGTGGCTCATCTGAAGGAGGAGTGTAGGGCATATCCTCCCTCACTGTGCTCATTGTTGTTTGGGACTGTGCCTCTAGTGGGTGTTGCACAGTATCAACATGGAGTCTACTCTGCTCCATGGGCATTGCAAAAACCTTGTCCGCCCTGAGAGCTGTTTTCCAGTTACCATGACTAGTTCATGACTAGTCCCAGAGGAGGGCCATCAAAATGATTAGAGTGATGGAGCACCTCTCCTAAAAGGAAAGGCTGAGAGAATTGAGTTTGTTCAGTTTAGAAATGAAAAAGGCTTTGGAGTGACCTAGTTAAGGCCTTCCAGTACCTGAAGGGAACCTGAAGGAAAGATTGAGATACTATTATAAGAACATGTGGTGACAGGACAAGGGGGAATGGATCCAAAGTAAAAGATAGATTCAGACTAAATATTAAGAGAAAATTCTTTATTATGAGGATAGTGAGGCACTGGAACAAATTGCCCAGAGTAGCTGTGCATGTCCCATCCCTGGAGGTGTTTAAGGCCAGGCTGGATGGACCTCTGAGCAGCTTGGTCAAGTGGTAGGTATCCCTGCTCATAGCAGAGGGCTTGGAACTAGATGATCTTAACGGTTGCTGCCAATCCAGGCCATTCTAAGATTCTGTGATTCTCTTTCAGGGCCTTTAGGCAGACTCTTCCTTAAATGTGTTGAGCTTGGGCAGGAGGCATAAGTATAGTTGCCCAAACTCACCATTTTCAGAGCATGCACTAGAAAACATATTTAAAGTGGTAAAAAAAAATTTAAGATATGACTGGAGCCCAATACATTTACAAAACCCAGTGCTAAAAGGTCTGTAAAGCAGGCAGACTGGAAAAGCCGCCTGTGACACCACTAAATTTTGGTGCCCACTTTGCAGATAAGGAGGACTTGGTAGACTGAATATCATAGGGAAGGTTGTTTGTACAGTGACACACTTTTACAAAAAAGACAGCCACAAAAAAGAGCTGTAGATATAAGAAGTTAGTGTTAAATCAGATACCACTCTAAATTTAACAAGGCAAATGCATTCCTGTTGCAAGCCTCTGTCTCGATATTTAATGGTTATACAACCAATGCAATTAAAGATAAAATATTTTCACTAAAATTTTCAAAACAAGTTTTAAAACAATGTTCAAATAATTGCTGCTCTTGGATGGTTATTAGTATTAGATAGCCTAAAACATGTAATGGAAGTAAAATACGGAGAGATCAGCCATTCTACGAGAAAACATAGGCAGTACATGGAGAATATCCTATCTGCCTCAGGTGTTTTGCTTCAGAAAAATTGGTAATGTGCCTTCGAAAGAGGTCTAAACTTTGGTGGTGGATTATCCTGCATGTTTGGGCTGACACAGTAGCATTCATTTATGAAGTACGAGGCTTTGGAGACTTGGTAAAATTAATACAAGACATTTTAATAAGGGATCTATAATAGAAGCAGAAGATGATTTTTTCTTTGCTTTGGATAAAATCTCTGCCATTGTAGTGATGTAAGTAAAGTTTTGAAAGTAAAAAATTAGTGAAAGGCAGTTTTAATAAATGCACTTCTTCACACAAAAAATTCTTTAATTTGTATAAAAGTGACTATTTTTGCTGTATTTTGAATACAGGCTAGTTAAACAGGAACTTATTACAGACAAAAACGCTTCATTCTTCAGTCTGTTTTTCTATATTTAATAAACACTGATAAAGGCTCAATAAAAAAGAGCTTTATCAAAAGCTTGCAATAGGGAAGACACATTCTCCTAAAACACAAAAGCTTAGTATAACCTAAAAGTAGCTGCAATTAATCAAGTGTGTAATATGAGGCAAATAATCTGTACTCGGCAGCAACATATATTAACAGTGTTTATTTCTTGATGATGCTGTAGAATAAGTAAAAAAAGGCCAGACACTCAATGCTATATCTGAATTTTAGCTGATCCCAGATTTATTTTTGCTTTAGATTTGAAAGCCTGCAAGTCATTTTAGTCTAAGTGATATTTGTTGTTATCACTAAACAAATCAGATTTGATTTTCTTGTTACAAATACAAACTTATGTCTCACACAGGGTTGTCTGTAAATTAAAGAATGAAGGTATGTTTAATGCTCTTAGGCCAAACTGCAGGAATTTTAAACAGGCAAACAGAAACTACCTTGTGAATCTCCCACGTTGCTTCTTTATGCTTTCACCATTTTAAAATAAGGATTTGAACTTGTCACACTTCATTCTGTAAATAACAGACTAATATTCCTTACAGGTTTTTAGAGAGAAAACGTAATTCATATGCAATCAGATAAGAGAGTTTTCACTAACTTATTCAAGATGTCATGTGTAATGTTCTTGAAATGAATTGCCAACACAAAGTTTTTCTATTAAAATAAACCTCTGGGAACTTAGGTTGTTGGAACTTTCTGTATTATGATCAGTAAAGCCTTGTCTAAAAAGTGTATGCAATTTAACTTTGAGTTCATTTAATTTCCAAAGTGTCTCTAGGAAAGAGTTTCTTCCAATTATCTAAAAGACAAAAATGGTAAATAAAGTACTGAGGGAGATGTTTCACTGAAAAGAGGCTGGCTTTGAATCATCTCTGCACTTCACTATCCTCCAATCAAGCAATCAAATTTCTTCACCTCTGGAATTCACATTCTGCTGATTATCATTTATGTACTTTAATTGGTTACACTGTAATTTCTGGCTAGACCCTAATGAACAAAAGGATTGTTACTGATGGCTCATTCACAGTTTTAGTCCCCTTTTTGTAGTTGGCTAACAGATTCCCTCTAGATTTCTCTATCATCACCTACACAGCTCTCCCACTGGCTATAAAATACTGCAGCAGCTTGTAGGTAATTGATCAGACAAGTGAACTGTAAAATATTCATTTTCTACTTCAACAGCTAGATAAATCTCTTGGGAAGTGGATGAAAATATTGCTTATGCACATCAGGGTTGGTATAGTAATAGCAAGGTTGCTGATAAGCAGGGGTCTGCTACGGAGTTAATGCTTAATTCTGTTCCACGCCAGAGGTAGGGAAGTGTGCGGTCTCCCTTTGCCTGCAGCTAGGAGTCTCATTACACACAAAACCCCAGGCATCAACACCAGTGCACCAGCCATGGTGCTTCAGGGATGGTGCTTCCTGTTTTAATTAATCAGGTTCATCTCAGTGCAATATGCCAAGAAACAAATTAACACTTAGTTACTGTAACCAACATACTAAAAACCAAATTATTAATGAACTGGAGAGCAGGAGTGAAAAGGGACTGACAGAAAAGGGAGAGGAGAGGTAAAACCTGTTTTTTACCTTTTTCATCAACAGTAATTTTTACAACCTCACTGTATGAGGTATTTCTTTTTGCACCAAGTTTTCAAAAAACTGTCAAAGTGCTTCAATTAAAAGCATTCAAAAGCGACTGCATACAGACTAGAGAGGAACAGCAGAAGATAGTGAATTATTTTCATCTTTATCTTGCTATGTTGCCGGAGTAAGAGAATCTGAAGGGAATTAGCAATAGCTTTGTTTCTGACTTGTACTAAATGTGTGTTAGGCAACCTTCCTCATGCGCAGACTGTACTAATCAGAAAATGCATGCAGTCCCTCCACCTGCTTTCTTCTCACACAAGAAGGAGAAAGCTAAGTTTTAAATGTTGGAATATTAATAGCAGGTTTTATCCCAGTCGTTTGTTTTTGAAGCAGCAGAGAACATATGTTAGTTTTCCATGTCCTTGGAGTGTGGTGTCAGTCAGCTTAAGATGAGACATTTGAAATAAAAAATAATCAATGCTATGTGTGCCACAGCAGTTGTGACCACCTGGGGAAGACAAATGGAACACTACAATTTTGCAGTGGAAAAGCAAGTGTATTATAGGTGCTGCAGTATCTAATCTAGAGATACTGACAAGTAAATCAACCTTTGCTGGATCAGAATAGTCATTTGCTTTAAGAACAGGAGGCAGGTCCACGTGGCATTCCATATCAGCTAACCTCTGACAATTGAAATTCCATGCCAGAGAAAATGATGGTAATAAATCAGTCAATCAGAAAATTTGGATAGCCCCCTAACACCAGACAGCATTATCCAAATGTACTTTCCCCCCCATTATACTAGTAAACAGATTTGTTCACACATAATCATAGTTTTGAGGTGAATACCCCCAGGCTGGAATCAGCTCCATTAAAAATGCATGCTATGGCATTCAAGGACTCTCTCAGGTATTGTCTAGTTCCTTGACAACCCAAATATTCTGAAATGTATTCCATCACACCCACAGACAAAGCAGGCTGTGCATCTTCTGCATACAGCAAGACTCAGATTTTTTGTATGTTTTCTACATTTTTTGATGCAACTAAAACAAATAACTTCCTTAATAAACATTCTGAAAACCATATTCTGGGTTTGCAGTATCCCAGGTGCAGAGTGCTGTATCTCATGTTTATTTCTGAAAAAGGCTGGTGAAGATGAAAGTACCTATTTACAATGAGAAAATTATTCTAACCAAAAAACATTAGAAAACACTACAAAGCAAAGAAACACAAATGAAAACAAATACTGGTAGTAATACACAGTTCCCCTTTGTGGTCCTTGATACAATAAACCCTGCTATTTAACACTTCCTAAACTCTCATTCAGTTAAAAAGATAATTAAAACCAAAAGTAACGTTTTCTAATAATGAAGTGATAATGAAGTGTCTAATAACTGTGTGCGACCTTTGCTCTTTATATGCCGTTTGTGATGAGGACAATGTGTTTAAAGGAAAATGGATCAGGACATCTTTTCTATCTAGGATTTAAATTATATTATTTCCTCTAATTCCTCTAATATGTATTTAAAGTAAAACAACTCCCTTCCCTTCCCTTCCCTTCCCTT
>VZRN01005529.1:1317567-1361553 GCA_013397935.1 Dasyornis broadbenti
TCCTTCCCAGAACCTTCCCGCAACCTTCCCGGAAACTTCCCTTCCCGGAACCTTCCCAGAACCTTCCCTGAACTTCCCTGAACTTCCCTTCCCCTCCCTTCCCTTCCCCTCCCTTCCCTTCCCTGAACTTCCCTGAACTTCCCTTCTTTGCCCTTCCCTTTCCTTTTTTGCCCTCCTTTGCCCTGTTCTTTCCTCAAAAATAGTTTTTTATCATTATTTTGACAAGAATTGATCAGGAAAGCCTTTACCCACTTTTTTTTCTCCTCTGAAAATCTTGTGTTATCCAGTTATGTCCTTGCTTTCCCCTCCAAGTTTCTATTCAGACTTCACTGAGCTCTACAAATTTTGTTTTGGTAGGTTCCTATATAATCCTTTTTTATGAGCCACTCATCCCTGAAAATAGGAGTGCCTTTGTTTTCAGAGTCTATCTTTACATGTTTTTATAATTTCCGTTTTAAATCCAGCTAGCTATTGAAATCAGTATTAGCCTAGATATGTACTGTATTTTACAGATTTCACCCACTAATAAAGTCTTATGCCTTCCATGAAGTTTTGTGAAGGACCAGCTCTCCTTTATGGGTCAGAGCTGTTTAGAAACATTCAAGCACTACTGAGCCTTAATCACCCTGGGTACTTTTCAATCACCTTTATGTCGAGATCATCTCTCTTTTTCTATCTATATGACACAGAAAATATATTTAATAAGCACTGTATTGCTGAGAAGCATGAAGAGGACACTGATCTATGTGCCTGTGGAGAAGTTACTAGAGGGGAGGTGTCCAAATGATTGTTACTGTCCCTGAAGCTCAGGGCATTTTGAAGAGCACTGTTGGTGGGTTGAAAAAGACTTGAATGTGAAGAAAAATACAAAGAGAGGCTTTAACATAAATAGAAATATCTGCAGAATAAAACAGGAGGGACATCAGGGCTAGAGTTAAGGAAGAGAAGAGAAAGGGGATGAAGGAAGGGAAACAAACGCAAGGAACGGCATCAGTGAAGGTATGCAGTTCTCTTTCCTCTTTCTTTGCCCTGGAATTGCAGATTTCATTGATTGTTGCTTTGATGAGTTTGTTTATTGTTAGGGTCATAGTAAAATGAAATATTTTTAAAGAGAAATTCACCAGAGTATAATCACACTATGGTTTTTTGCTTTGAAATCATTGTACTCTCGTAGCTGCTTCTGCCTCTTTTTATTAAAGAAATTATTCATGCATCTGTGAATCTGCTCAAAACCAGTATTGTCCCAGTCTGAGCACCTTGGTACTTACAGCACTTCAAGTTCAAGAAAGCTCTAGAATTCAAGTACAGTCCGTAGAGTTGTTATTTTAACGAGGTATTGGGTTTGCATGGCAAGGTTTTGATAGTGGAGGAAGTGCAGGAGTGGCTTCTGTGACACCAGCAGCTGCCACCATGCACTGTGCAGCACCTGTGAGAGAGTGAGAGACTGTGAGAGGAACAGTCCTGAAGTCACCAAGGTCAGTGGAGAAGGAGGGGCAGGAGGTGCTCCAGGTGCTGGAGTGGAGATTCCCCTGCAGCCTGTGGTGAAGAAGGATGTCCACCTGCAG
The DNA here is from genome assembly GCA_013397935.1 of Dasyornis broadbenti. Lineage (NCBI taxonomy): Eukaryota > Metazoa > Chordata > Aves > Passeriformes > Dasyornithidae > Dasyornis > Dasyornis broadbenti. The sequence continues at coordinate 1,319,133 of VZRN01005529.1, forward strand.
CCCATGAAGGTTCATAATAGAGCAGAGATCCACCTGCAGACTATGGAGGACCCCACGCTGGAACAGGTGAGTGCCCGAAGAAGGCTGTGACCCTGTGGGAAGCCCACACAGAAGCAGGCTCCTGGCAGAACCTGTGGACACATAGAGTGAAGAACCCACGCTGGAACAAGTTTGCTGGCAGAACTTGTGGCCCTGTGGGGAGCTGCAGCAACCTGTTCCTGAGAGACTGCACCCCATGGAAAGGACAGTTTGTGAAGAATTCAGCCCATGGGAAGCGCACTTGTTGGAGAATTTCAAAAAGGACTGTCTCCTGTGGGTGGGATCCCATGCTGGAGCAGCAGAAGAGAAAGCATTATGGTCACAATCCTCATTTCCCATCACCCTGAGCCATGCAGGGGAAGGACACAGAGAAATCCAAAATGCAGTTGAATCTGGGAGGAAGCAGGGGGGGTGTGGACAAGGTGATGTTATTTCTCATTGTTCTAGTCTACTACAATTAATTGTCAATAAATTAAACTATTTTTCCCCAAGTAAAAGCTATTTTGCCCAAGATGGTAATTGGCAAGTGATTTCTCTGTCCTTATCTTGATCCACAAGATCATCATCATATTTTCTCCCCCTGTTCTGCTAAGAAGAGAGAAAGATAAGAAGAGCTTCTTGGGAACCTTGTGCCAGTCAAAGTCAACTCACCACAAACAGGCAGCCAGAGACAAGGCTTGTTCCATAGTTTGAGGTGTAGGAAATTACAGATGGATTTTTAAAAATTATTTTATTTTTTTAAATAAAGAAGATAAAATGGTGATAATTCTACATAAAAGAAACTATCAGAAAGAAATAGACTTGTTTCCATAAAACCTTTCTATTCTGGGGATTCCAGATGCAGACCTGTCACTTCCCAGGAAATGACCTAAATTGCAAGCCATAGTCTGTACTGGCTGGAATGGGAGGAACAGCCCTGGTGGAAGGAGGCATTGCAGTGCTTAGGGTTTGCAAATGTGAGGGATATGTATTCTGATCCTCGTCTTAAACAATGTGTGCTGTATCTTAAATTTTATAGTAGCTGAAAAGAATAATGTAATTTCAGCAATAGACAACTTTGTGTGCAATAAAGATATTGTCCCAGTGGAAGAAAAGCTGTGTCTCCTGCTTATCAAGGGAGTGCTCTAGCTTTAGGCCATTATAGAAGACGACTTTCATGTCCCAGATCCCATGTGTTGAAGAAAACACAGAAGTTACATTTCCTTTCTCCAGTTAAGTGTTATGCTTTTCTGTGTGCAGCTAATGGTGAGGCTTGGACAGTTTCCTGTAGGGGAATTACATATAGCAATAGTAAAAAATTTTACTGCAATATTTCAATTGGAAATAATACTAAAACCTCACAAATAATATGTACAAATTTAGTATATCTTGCATACGTGTACAAGTAGAAGAATGCTCTCAATGTTTGAACAGACTTCTATTGCTTTTCATTTTCTCTGACTGCTTCATCTAGCTGAACTTGGCCATTTTTGGGCTCTTTATGCTACGACTATTTTTCCTTTAACCACTGTCGTTTTTCCAAGAATTAACAATCATCTTTATATAATTCATTTAGAAGATGATAAACCTTTTCCTTTTGTTGTACAAATTTGATGTGTCAGTTTTCCCTTCAGTGCTGAAATGCAGGGCTCTATGCAAGATAATTCTTTTGTTCATTTAATAATCTACCTGCCTTTCCATAAAGAACTCTACCCCACTTTCAACATCAATATTTCAAATGTTCTTTTCACCACTTTACTTTCTTTTTTCCAGTTCTGGTTGGTTATCAGAGGTTTAACTGAATAGCTATAGTCAATGCCTTTGCAGTCAAAAAGTTCAATTACTCTAGTTGCTGTCATGAATCTAGATAATTTACAAAGATTACACTTCCCAGTTCATTCACTACCTTTTCAGCAGAACTCTCCCAAGTACTGTGTACATATACCAGCTATGATTTGCTGGAATACCACATTTCCAGCAGGTTTTGGATTAAAGAAGCAAAGACAAAGGACAGTATATATGGACCCAATTAAAAATATTTACAGACTTTTAGATTTGTTACATTTCCTTATTTGGGTCTTATTACATCTGTGCTCACTCAATTCAAAGTTGAAATATTTTTTTTTGTTTACCTTCACAATATTGTTTTTCTTACTCCAGCCTTTGCTACAGAAAACAAGAACTGGCCTGCAGACCCCTATTTACAAGCCCTTTTCAAGCAGTTGAGATAATTCTGTACATTTCAGTGCAGACGGCATAGTTGGAGAATAAAAGGACATGGCTTAGCAAGAAACAATTTGGAATACAACAGAGGAAAAAGGAAAGCATTCCACAGAAAATGAAAAATAAGTTACTCCTTCCTGTGGACAAGAGAAGGAAAATGAAAAAAAATGCCAACCCAGACATCTGTGGTTTGTAAGGACACTGGAATCATACTTTCTCTTAGAACCATTCCTCAGTGGTGCAGTTAACTTTAAACTCTACCTGGCTTTGTGAACTTGCCAGAGGGAACTGTTGGAAAGAAGATTGCTTCCTGCTCCAACTATTGTCATTTGATTCAGTTTAAGCATTTCAGTACAATGCTTATTTATTCCACTATCACTTCGAGATGTTCCTCCCCATCTCCTAATTTTTTTCTTCTCTTTTGAAAACATTTATGGACTTTGCTCTCATGGTTGCCAAAAACATCTACTAATAAATCAGGATTAATTTACTGCTTTGCATGCAGATACTTGGGAATTGTATGGCCAACTGTTCATGTTTGGAATGCATCACACACAATCCACTGCAAGATCACCTAACTGAATACCTTGAATCCATGCCCAAAGCTGTGTTTTCACGTTAATAAAACAGCAACTATGATATTGTTTTGGAACAATAAACTACTTTGGAAAAATATATCTACACTAACAACTATCAGAAATACAGATTCAATACAAGGTTGTTAAACAGTAATTCAAAAGTGATTTCGAGGTAGCTTGAGGGGCATATGAAATCCTGTGTATGAGATTGAAGCATAATCCACAGAAACATATACAGACATAGACAAACATGTTTACAGGTGAACATAAATTAACACCTTCATTTTTGTTCTACCGTACTTTTATATACTTTGAGACAGAAATCCCACATTTGAAAACCTGGAAAAATGAAATTACAACATGAAATAAATACTTTTATTATTGATAAAAATTAAAACACCAAGAATGGTAAATCAGATTAAGATAAAATGCATAAATCTGTAGCCTATAATTCAGCCTAAAGAAGCAAGAATCTAATTGTAAGTGGCCATTTCATATAAGCCCAAAGAGTAAAGAGATAATTCAAAAGAATGTTTTTCTATTTGTCTATCATATGTTTCTCCTTTTAGAATTATTACAGTTATCATATTACCATTTAAATATTTTTATCTATTCCTGTTTGCTTGTGTTACAGTAATAATGAAGGATCTTTATCTATTAAAAGGATACAGAATGCCTAGATATATACTTACACAGTAAACATCTTGCAAAGCCATCTATTTAAAGTGCAAGACTAGCAAGATCTTTTGCTATTGAGTCAGAATTAATTGATCTGTTCAGAGCACAATTAGTTGTCTTTTCAGATCTGTTGTTCCCTTTTGTACCAACTGTTCTGCAGAAAGCAGCTTATGCACAATATAAGAAGAGTATTTGAAAAGAACAACAGCAACTTGTAATACAATAAAGCATTGACAAGACTTGTTGTTGCTCAGTGAAGAATGGAGTCATGTGAAGTAAAAGATTTCAGAGAGCCTAGAGAAAATAGAAAGAATTATCTTCTATGTACTTTAAAGAGTTCTTCTTAAATGGAAACTGGTATAAATTATTGCTCTTTTCTTCTTTCCACTGTTAGAAGAGAGTGGAAAATTGTAACTTAAATTTTAACTATGTAAATCTCAAAAGATGTTCATAATCTTGGGCTTGATAAATATAGAAAAATTCTAAGAATGAGCATATGCCTTCTTTCCAAATGAGATTAACAGTTTTCTTTGGATTTTTTTTTTATGGTACCTGTGTTGAGAAAACTTTGTAGCCATCCCAGTGTGTTCTGAGGTGCTATGGATTTATACCATCAGAAGCAGAGAGTTTTATGTCTTGTTGCCCTGAGATGGGTCAAGTGTAAACTGAAGTGTAAACAGAAGTGTCTACCAGTTAAAAACAACTGCCAAACCATTCTCTTATGTAAGCATTGCATAAAAAAACCTGGTATGTCTGTTGCATTAATAATTCAGTTTACTCAGCCCTGACAATAAATGTTAATGATGAATGTTTCTTAATGTAATTAGTCCATCTCTCTAGTTAAATTTCTCTTTTACTTTGTAGTAAGAATGCAGTATGACAAAATATCCCCAGCAGATAAATCGGAAATGGTGCCTGATAGGAGTTAAAAGGTCCAAAAACTCTGGTCACAAAAAAAAACCTTCATGACCACAGAGAAAAGGGAAAAGAGCATATTTGTAGAGCGACTGACAGACTATCAAGAAGAAAATATAAGTTATTATTAAATAACAACAGTCTTACATTAGGTTTTGTTTTTATTAGTAAAGTACTCTTCCTAGCATATGCTACTGGCAGCACAAGGATCCATTTGAGCAGTCATTACCATGAAGAAAATATGTTTGCCGGCATTTGTTATTCTGGTCTTCTGCAGCCTTTGCACATACAAAAATTATGGTGTGAGATGGAGTAGGGTGATCCAAAGTGTACAGAAATTCCACTTATGGGATCACACAGAGAAAGGGAAGGTTTTCTTTGGAAAATTCAATATGGCTTCCTGACTTCACCTTGGTGATTACAAATTCTTGCCTTGTAAACTCAGGATAATCCATTTTCTGAAGGATACTTTTGCTGTTGTTTTGGCTTTTGGGGATTGTCAGGGCAGGGGCGTGGTTGCTTTTTGGGTGAAATGACTTTTTTGGTTGATTTTGTTGCTTTCCTTTAATAGGTACTGACACTGTACTATTAACTAATACATTCAGAAAGCAGACAGACCATGGAAAAGGCAATACGCAAATACAGGTAGGCAACATAATAATTCACTGAGGCTACAGCTGACTCCTCCTTCTACAGTTCCTTCCTTACGGAAGAAACAGAATTCTCTGATGCTGAGCGTCTTAATGTCAGCCTTTGCATAACTACCATTAATTGCAGCCTTTTAATCTTTTCCTTTTTTTTTTTTCTTTTTTTTTTTTTTTTTTTTTGGGTTTGTTTTGTCTGCTTCTAATTTTCTGCTGCAGAGCTCCTCCTGTTTCAGTCCTTGTTTTCCTTTGTTTCTGAGATAACTCTCTGGACGCTCAAGACCTTGCCTTGGTTAAAATGATTTTCCTTTCTGTACCTGCCTCAGCTCTTGATTCCAGCATCTTAATGTTGGTACTCTGAAATTGCAGCCCTGCCAGCACATGCTGTTTATTTACTGAAGTGCTAAGAAGTCAAATAAAGGAGGATCCCAGTGTGCTGGACAGTGCCCACAGTGAATGACAGCCCCAGTATCAAAGATGTTCTTCCTCTGTGATGCAGGAGAAAAAAGCAAGTGATAAACCAAATGAGCTAGAAAGAAAACGAAGGCCAGATAACACACAAGTAATGAAGATTCACACTCCTTCCGTCTTGCTGCAGTAACTGTTCTTGGTAATAAGAATTGCATTTTATTCTTCACAGCTAAACTGAGTCTTTTGTGTAAAGAAGGGAAATGAAGACGCCTGACTAAGACGATCTAATTAAAAACATAATGTGGGAGATATTAAAGAAATATTTCTGGAAGACCTGGGGCTTCTAGGATGGACAACATAGTATCATTAGTCCAGCACATCCCAGAATGCTAATATTGTCTAGCAAGCACCAAAAATAAGGCTTGGAAAAAATTAACATGCCTCTTCTCTTTAAATAGATGTTCTGATGATATGATATTATTCTGCAACCAATAAAGTAGGAATTCCTGTTTTTGTAATGAATAGACGGCATGGCAAGTTATGTTTAAATTAGACAAAATAAGTGAAACCAGATTAAGGCTTCAGGCATCTAAGGAGAAATCTCAGACATCCAAATAGAAATCTAAGGCTGGCAATTGTGGAAAACACTGTATTGTTTCTTAACCTCATAAAACACCACTAGTGCCAGTGAAGTCAGTGGTCTAATTCAACGTTTTTGAAGTTACACAGATGCATAACAATGCATAAAATTAAATATTTAGAAACCAATAATTTAACCTTTTTTGAATTATGATAATGTTATCGACAGTATGAAAAGTTCTTAGTTTAGTAGCATTCTGGAAAATAAATACGTTGTCTATGTTCCCACTACCTCTTTAAAGGAAATCTACCATTAGCTGTTAATAATAAATTATGGGTTTTCTTCCCTGACAACATTCGTTTTTCAGGGAAAATACATACCCTTTGGGATTCAGACATTTTTTTCTGGTAATGAGCCACTTTCTCCCTGCAACATTTCAACCTTCTCATTGTAAAATCTGACTCCTATTAGAACCACCTTTTTTAGCACTGCAGATTCTTCTTCTCCAATTAAGGCTTCCTGTCGAGTAGAGTAGATTCCTTCAGGAGGGAAATGTTAAAAGTCAGTGAATTATGGAATATCATAAAGCACACAAAAGCCTAAAAATTGTTCCTAAAGGCTAATAAATTGAAATACTCTCTTGTATAATAATTAGTTGTGATTTAGTTGAATACTCTGTAAAGTAATACCAAAATATACTGCTCCTTATCATTATGAAAGGTTGTGAGCAGCAATGAAGGAAGAGAAATGCCAAAAAGGATTTAGAGTAGCGAAGAAGAAGGAAATTAAAATTTAGCCTGGACAAATTCAGTATAATACATCCACAGGATGATAATTCAAACATATAGATAGTCAATAGAGAAAAGATTTTAGTAGGCAGGCATGCTGGAAGAGATTTAGAAATCAGATGGATCATAGATTAACTATGACATTGCAATGTAGTGTAAAAAAAGCCCAAATACGTTAATCAATTTTTTGTCAGGAAAGGCATTGGGATATATAGCAGCAAAATAATGTGTCCATTGGCCTGACCCTGTCACACATCACTCTTGCAGATGATTTCCGTGACTGAACAATCAACCTCTCTAAGGGCTTAATTCACATAAAAATCTCTGAAATCAATGGGTCCATTCAATGACTTGATATCTTTAAATGACATTTTACATTATATAGGCCATTTTTTAGCAGAAAGATATGATATGATGCACTTAAGTTGATAATAAACTCCCTTCTAGAATTACGGAAGTGCTAAGAATGGTTGTATATTGTATGATTAAATAATATAACAAAGAAGACAGTCAAGAGAAAAAGAATAAATTTCTGGTTATAAAGAGGAAAATAGGATTAAATTCTGACTGCAAAGTACATTCAGTGGTGGAATAATCTCCTTACAAGAAGAGTTTGAGGCCCAGCCACACTGAAACTTTAAATTTGCAAACTGGAAAACTCATTAGGAAAAGTGACTGCAAACTGGCAGAAAGGTGATCTTGTCACAGCTTCACCACCAGTATACAGAGAGTTCTAAAGTTCCTTCCTTGTTGGGCCAGAAATGATTTTAAGTGTAGTTCCAGTGGCAAGCAGGGATGCACCTGTGTCTATCATGTGCAAGTGCATCCTTCTGTGACAACTAAACCTGCACCTGTCAAAATCTGCTGAAGTAGCACAGTGCAGCTCCTGGTGCAAACTTGTAATGCCATGAGTGCAACCACAGCAGGAAATCATTAGCGAGCTGTTGCTTCTAAACAACAGAGTGAAATACCTGAAGGAAAAGCTTTTAACTTTGTTTCTTTTTCCCCTTTAAAGTGAAATGTGTGTGCCAACTGAGGACACCTCCGTGACAGCCTTAGGTAAGAGGGGTCCTACACAGTGAGGAAGGTAGGCAGTGAAAAAACATAGTTTTACTAATACAACCATATTTTGCCAATATTTACCTCCTCAACTAGCTGTGAATTCCTCAAATTATTTTCCTTTCTGCTGGCATATTTAAAAGAGCTAACTATGATAGTACTTTTTACTGAAGACTGCAAAACAAGTTCAGTTTAGTAATATTTTGGAAATTGCAGCTCATCCAATTTTCCTTTAGTTTACCCTGTTGAGAAACAAAAGTTACACTTGAATAGAACCAACCCATGCAGTCGGATTTAATATCTTCAGGGTATTAGTAGCTTGGACTAGGTTCAAACTTATGACCGGAAGGAATAAACTTCTGTAGACACCTTATTAACAGAGGAGGTTTGGATTTTTAGGATAGGATACCAGATTCTGCATCAGGAGATATGGGAGATCTTTCTATCTGAGCAGCTGAATTGATGTGTGACTTTGGGACTTGCAGAGTAATGCTGAGAAATACACACATTTAACAACAAGCTCTCTCCTTTCTGCAGTTCAAATGATAAACACTTTTTATCAAGAGAAGAAACTTCAGTCTTTATACCCTCTTTCTTACACTCTCAAAAGATTTATCTACCTGAAATAGCTTAGACTATAATTTAAAATAGGACTTAACATTTTTAACACATTTTGACTTTGATTTGAAGGTTTTCCTGTACTTCAAAAACTATTTTGGTCTCCTGATTGTTGTTTTGTAACTAAGAGATCTATTTGATGTGTGCACAGCTGGGTTGACAACACACTCTCCCACCCTGACGTGAAGGCAACTACCCCAGCTAGCCCAGCCCAGATGTGCACAGGTCAGATCAGCTTGTTGTGTGCGGAAAGAAGAATGAAGTCCCTTGGCTGGCCACGGCAGCAGGGAGGTTGGCAGCATCATTTAGCAAGGGTGAGTCCTCCTCACTGGAGGATACCAGATTTGGTCCTCTCTGCTTTTCCATTAAACAGATTTTCACCAGAAGAACCTTTTACAGCAGGGTCAGTCCAACATTCAAAGCAGAAACAGAAGCCTTGTTTTCCAGTGAAGAGCAGGCATCAACTTGAGGATTTTTTCAACCACCTGTGCATTTGCTGTCACCAATTGGTAGTCTTATTGTGGAAGTCAAACTACAGGTTTAGTCAGGCTGCATAAACATTTCAGGAAAGCACATGAATACAAAATCTTTTGAAGACAGTTATACAGCCTCCTTTCCAGAAATGTTTGGGATTTTTAAACACAGCATAATAAAAGTGCTAATGATTTCTCACTTTCTACACAAAATTAAATGCTTAATAAGCTGAACAAGTTTCAGCTAAATTTCTCTAATTACCAACTTCAGTTTATTTTTTATTTGCTAGCCTCCCTGTGGAAAACAGTACACAGGATTTCTAATGTTGCAATAAAACACTGGAAAATCTCCTTCCCTGTACTATTTTTCATGGACTTACTAGTAATTGCTTCTCCTTTTTTTAATGACTATAAAACACATATTCCAGAAAAGTAATGACAAAAATATAGAGGTTTTTTTTTTTCTTGGTGATTTTACATAGCTCATATCTTCCAGGACAGATGGAATAGTATTCCAGACTGTCAAAAAGGTGTATCACGTCTACAGGACTAGGTTGTCTTGGTTTGAAAGACAGGTGTTTGCTAAGGAAGGTGGGCACCTTCCTTAGAATAGAGAATATGACCCCCCTTCCCTCCGAATTGTTATAACTTTGAAATCAAGGGCTCTCAGGCAAAGGTATGGGAAAAGGGAAAACAGTTCTTTACTAGTATCTATAACGAGGCAAACAAGCAACAACAACAGCAGCAACAACAAACAAACAAACCAGAAACCCGGTGCAGCTTTCTCTGGGCTGCCAGGCACCCTCCCCTTTGGTGCAGTTCTGGTCACGGCCAGCAGGGGGCGCTGTTGGGCTCCCAGCTGGGCAGGGCAGGGGTGGTGACTCCCGTGCCTGCAGGGGGCGCTGTGGCGTGGGGTCAGCTCCCTCCCTCACGTGAATGATGGTGGACGGACCGGATGCCAGGACGGGCTGCAGTAGGAAACCTCAGAGCAGCAAGATGGACAACAGGGCTGATCCACATGAGCTAGGAGGCAAAAGGTGGCAGAAACTCAGCAGCAGTGGCAGAAGCCGCAGTGTGTCCCAGCAGGCTGTCACTGCAGTGACAGCTGGGCTTCCCGGAGCAGCTGCCATACACAGCCAGGGTGATGTGCACTCTGGGAGGGGGGAAAAGGGCCGGGATACAGTGGTTTCCCAAACAAAAGCTCACCCAGCAAGGAAAAAACAAAGCAGTGAGGAGCTGGGCTCCCACAGCTGCAGTGAAAGGAAGGCAGCAGCTCCACCGCCCCCCTCCAATGCCCCCAGAGCAAGAGAAGTTACCACCGGCCAGGCCCTTTTCCTCCTCTCACTACACCCAGCCACGCCTTTTATCTCTTAAGTACCCAGTCGTTAAGGTTCCCTAACAACAGAATGGGAAAAATTCCCCAACCTCCAACATAGGTCCATCAAATGTGCGGTTTTTTTAAATAAATGTCAAGAAGTTAACTCAAGCAAGGTTTGCATCAGAAAGATGTTTTCTGGTAAAAATGTTTTGTTTTAATCTCAAAAGAAATGGCTGATAATACGAGTAAAAAAAAAGGAAAGAAGTGAAAAAGAATCTTTTCAAATAACTATTTTTGGGGGGAAAAAATCAAGAAATAAATAAATGGAAGAGGAATAGTCTGTCTTGCAATGATTGTTTCAGGCATACACTGAATAGAGACAACACCTTTCTACCAGAATCTTTACACACAGCTGTAATTGAGAAAATATTACAGTCGGTGACTGACAATTGAGCTACAAACAGGAATCTGATGATTCTTGGCTGTTTTGATTCCACTTATTCTGGCACTAAAATGGGTTAACAAAATCTAAAATAAAACAGTACTATGAATATTATCTTAGAGAAATAACATGATAAGGATACAATAGGAAATCATGACTGAGAAATACTGCATGATTACTTTAAAATCCAGAAGTAAGGAAAAAATTCATGATACTAATTAAAGTTCTCATTAGAATCCCATTATAAGAAATAAGAGAAAAAAGACTCTTTATTTCTCCAGAGACAGCTTTAGCAATATGAAATGAAGAAAGAAGGCTTAGTACCAAATCATTTATGTCTCTTTCCCTTTCAAGCACATACACAATAAATTGGATTGCATTTCATATGGTAAAAGGACATTAGCTAAATCACAGCAAATGCTTAACTATTCATAGTTTACAACAAAGCAGAAAGCTGGTGGGTTTGAGCATATGCATTTCTGTACTACTGGCGAAGACTTTGTAATCTGTACCCAAGACAGAATGTTTATATTGAACACTTGAAAGTGATATTTAGAGATAAATTTTAAGATTATGCTTTTAATTTCTTCTAAGTACAGTGCTTTTAGGTGTGAGATCACAGATCCTCTTCACATAGTATATATGTGCTTTCCAATGCTTGATAAGAAAACCTTTTTGCCCTCCAACTTGGAGGAATCATTAAGTGATAAGGGCTGCATGTTTGCTTCACTATTTAGAAAACAGGACATGGCACAGAAATATTTAGATAATTGCAGGCAGAACAATGATGCTTTTTGATCCAAGATAAAAATGTCTACAATAAGTTCTTGACCCCACTCCTGTTTCCTATTTCATCACTCATTTAGTGTACAAACTATAGGTGTATAAACTGTAAGTACTTCCTCACTATTTACTGACATGATTTATTATCAAAATTTAGATTGATATATTTCCAAAAAAAAAAAAAAATTCAGCATAGTATTTTTAAAGAAAATACTACTACATACTTAAGCCTTATAGCTCTAGCTCTGCAGAGAAATTTTGAGTCTGTGGATTTTTAACAACTCATGCAGATATGGGTAAATTGATCTTAAAGAAGGAGTGCAAAAGTAATGGCAAAACTGGTACAGTTCATAATTTAGGAGTGCCTTACAGACTTAATTTTCCAAAAGGCATGGATCTCAGATTGGCTTTTCAGATATTAATTAAAACAAAAAGTTTCAGATGTAGAAAAAAGAATTTGTACTTTCAAAGTTCTTAACTGGAAAGAAGGTTCCTGTTGGTGGAGTATGATCACATGCTCTTGGATGCAAAGACTATTTTGTTTATACAAGAGCAGTGAAGTTTAGGTAGTTTTGGATTAGTACTTTGGACAATAATGTTTATTTTTAATATGTGAGGATTTGAATGCTATGAAAAATAATGCCATACTCAAAAGTGTATGATAAAGTCTACCACAATTAAATGTCAACTGGATAAAATTGATTTTTTCCTTATGAACCTGATAAGTTTCAGCTCTGTTCTCATACATAATTTGTTACACTTCAAGTCCTCTCTTCTTCATGATGAAAGACACTAGCTTTCATGTGCTCTGTAAAAGAGGAACTACCTTTCCTTCAGTAAAATGACAGATACTACTGTTCAATATAAATATACTTCTGCTGTATTTTCTGTCTCATCTTTCTGATTTTCCTCTCCATCAGTTTTTATTTATATGCTGCAATGAAACACCAGAATGTAGGAATGACCATGAAAGGTCATATATGTCTTCTAATGTGGCTACCTCAAGGTACTTGGGAGAAATTTAAAATACCTCTGAGGCAGAGTAATCTGAAGAAACCTCCTGTTCTTACTGATCTCTAAGAATTACAGCCTGAGTTAAAACATGAAGGTAACAGTAAATATCTCTTCAAAGATTGCTAACAACATTAAGTAGTCTTGATTGACACATTTCCTACACTTTTAAACTTTTTTCTGTAAATTATTTCCGTTAACAAAGCATTTTGTGAATTTGCTCATAGTATATAAACAACTGTTTTACTTTTTCAGATTCAGATTTTTTTCACTTACAAACTGAGTGCTTCTTTTTCTTGATTATAACAGAAAAAAACAAAGGTTTTCAATTTAACATTGCTCTTCGTGACATACATACCTAAACCTATTTGTTGTTTTACGCTGATTCTTTCTGCTCTTCAACTGCTTGCCACATCCTCTTTTAAAGTATACTTTTGTTATGGATAGTATTCTGGAAAAATATTGATTTCTATAAAGGTGTTATACTGTCCATTCCATCATAATTCAAGCTGTTGTCACATATTGCAATGTGGCATATGACTTCTTATATTTTCAGTAGCATATTAATGATGACCTGCTAAGAAACCTTAGGGCTCCAATTGGTTAATTTAGATATGGTTAATTTAGACTGCTGCATAGTACCCCACATTTTTCTGGTAATACCCTCCAGTATGATAAGCAATGATAAATTGTCCTGGTATTTATTCATCTAGTTCATCTTCTCCCCCTAAATTCTTCATGGTTCTCCTTATAGCTGAATAACAGAATTTTTTGCCTGCTCTCCTCAGATTTCTGTTTCATTGCCCTCCCTTCCAGTTCACTAGAAAGAATAAGTGAAGCTATAATGAGAAAGTTCAGTCAATCATTTTATCCCTTTGTCTATAATGAGAGTATCTGTATTATCTTTTTTCTTTTTTTTTTTTGGTTTTTTTTTTCCTGTTAGGTGCTTTTTGATCCTGCTTTCTCCCACAGGAAACTATTAAGTATCCTTTCCTGAGGAATCAGAATTTCTTGAANNNNCTTTTTTTTTTTTGGTTTTTTTTTTCCTGTTAGGTGCTTTTTGATCCTGCTTTCTCCCACAGGAAACTATTAAGTATCCTTTCCTGAGGAATCAGAATTTCTTGAATGCTAAAGAAATTGTGTTGCTGGTTTTTTGGTTTTTTTAAATTTTATTAACCATGTAAGCAAGTAATTGGCGTATGAAGCTTTTTTCCCCCCCTTAAAATATGACAATCTGGGAACTCTTATATTATGAAAACATACAAAATTTATTTGGTGATATTTTAAAGATCCAGAAAACCTTCTTGAAATAAACAATAAACTTCATTATCATTAGTTCCATTTTTAAAATATATGAGGCACTGTTTTTTTCTCCTCTCTTTCTACACAATAAGGAAAAATTTGAAGGGGTATAATGCATAAAGTTACAAGAAACTTTTTATAGCATGTAGGCCTTCAGTAGCATTACATTGTTATATATCAGAAAACAGCAGGTTTCATAATAATCTTCCAAAAATTCTTGACTAAAAACTAATGTAAAAAGTCATTTAACTTCTCAGCAGTATTCTTATCTTCCCTCACCGCTTTGTAGGGATTTAGAAGATCTATTGGTTCTATTACAGTCGTCTCCAAAATGTATTTTCATGGCTTTTGGGTATTGGTTTTAAAACTCTCTAATTCTTTTCTTGAAAATCCATTTTTACCCTTCTAATTTCGCTCTTCCTTCATTGCTGCTTTGTCCTTGATAGGCTTGATATTATGGATAGGCTTCACTAAGGTCAGTCTTCTTAAATGCAGAGAATTTGCATGGCTGAGCCAACGCCTTTGCACTATTCACCTTCTCTAGACTTCAACACACCATTTTTTGGTTACCTGCCCCTATGGTGTTAAGTGATAGGATTCGCAGAAGACTCCACATGATGAAACTTGGTAAAATAACATGGAAATTTTAAAATACTTATGTTGTCATGGATAAACTTAGCTTAATTTCATACTGTGCTGCCGAATGTTGCACTAGTCTCACAACAATCAGATTCAATATAGTTTTTACCATCTGCAGCAAGTTAATGTTGTAAGCAAAGTTCTTACATGATGAATTCCTTCAAATAGCTAATATGTTTCAAATTATTTAGCAAGTGTTTGAAAATATTTTGCCAGATACTAATTCTAAAATATTGTCCACATTTCAGGAAATTTGTCTACAGAATTGCTTCTTTTAGTTTAAACAACATTTTGCTTCTTATAAGAAACACACATCATGATTACCTATAGGTATTAATAATCTTAAATTTCAGTCCTACCTAACTTTTTTAAAAGTCAGAAGAGAAAATTAAATTTTTTCAAAGTTGAACTGCATTTAACATCACTGCTAAGTTCAGCTACAGAAAATTGAGGCATTTAGCAGCCAAACTGAAAGAGGAAGAAATGAGCTTCAACAGAAGGATATCCATGATGTAGAGCTGCTCTTCACCTAATCTTCCAAAAATATTATAGTAAGAGAAAATACTTTCATACACAGCATTTTTTGACAAATCACCAAAAAATTAAGAAAAATCTCTTTTTCGTCAGTTAATGCTCACAATTCCATTGTCAATCAATTCAGCTATTTGGTTTAATTCTATGTGCATCTCTAAAGTAATAATAATAGTAATGATAACAATAATAATAATTAATAATAATATCCCTGCTTTTAAACAGCTACCTTGCTGGATAATCTGAGACCAGTACGTCAGAGAGATTTTAAAGCTGAAAAGTGGTTGCTTTATAAACTTATCTTCTCTCAAAATTTCACAATAATATTTTGTGCTCAAGTTGGCATGTACTGTGAACTTACCAGAGAAATTGAAAGAAATTCCTTAAAAATAATCACAGATCATACTTCTCAGTTCTATGAGGTTTTGAAACCACACAATGTGATTTTTTTTGTTTTTTTTGGTGGTATCCGATATCGGAGTAAAAGGAACAAAGTATAAGAGATAAAGATGCATCAAGGATTGAGCCAAAATTGCATGGTCCCAAACCAGTTAACTCTATAGGCCTTTTGAAATTGTTTGAGTCAGAAACCATGCTTCTAATACCTCTTGTTTAACAAGATTGTAGATTTCTACTTATTAAAAGTTCTGCAGAACTTCTGGCAATCATTTTGATCTTAAGTGTTTGCACTGTTTACAACACTGGCCCTATTTTTTTTGTTAATCTTCGTCTTTGCTCTTGCATTCTGTGTAAAACCTTAATTTAATTCTTGATGCTTCATTTCAGCACCTAGAAATGAAGCAGTTTGATATGAAGCAGTACTCAGCTACATAAGTTTCTGTGACACAAGCTATAACCTGCTAATTTGCATCCTGTGAAGGGCTGCCTGTTTACAGAGACCTGAGACAGCCTTGGAAAGCAGGGAGAGAATTAACAATAACTACCTTTTTATGCGTGCAGCTGTGAACTGCAACAATCCTGGACATGCCATTTTATAATGGCTTCCCTAATGAGAACGTTCTTTTTGTTATTGAGGGTTCTTAAATCTTCTGTTTGTTTCTGTCTTGCTTTTTAAGTGTTAGCAATCATTACTGTAACAGCTTGTTCATCACACTGAGATCTCTCCAAATTCCTATATAAATATCAGCCTTATTCCTCCTTTCTGGTGTTAAGAGAGCTGGAAAGGGCAAATAAGTATTCTTTGCTTTAGTATTTTGCTTGTTATCCAAAACCAGCAGGTGAAGGAATAAATTATAGGCAAAGTATACTTTAAAATCATTTAAGCAGTGATGACTCTGAAAAAACAATTTCAGTTTCAGTTTAAAATTAAGATTGGAATTGTTTCTATATCCAAATTAATTGCTCCATATTCAAGAGTTCTAGATTTATCTGAGCATGCTCAAAAGAGATCATTTAGAACATAATAAAATAATAACAAAAGCACTGAAGAAATAGTAAGTATCAGCTCTTGGAATTCTAGCCTTGGCAGGGCCAGTCCCTCTCTATTCAGTAACTGCCTGCTCTTTACAAGGTTCCTATGATAAGCTCCCATAGATGATTTTATTTAATCAGAGCCTTTTTTAATGTCCAGTGTGTCCTTCCTCTGAAGGAAAACTGTACAGTTACCACTTTTCCTATTCCTTCACCTGCCAGCTGCCCACCACTTTTAGGACAACTTGCGTGTTCAAGTGTAAGTGGATGCAGTCAGTATTGCACGTCATTGAAGTTTACTTGTAAATAATCAGAATACTTTAATTTTGGAAAGAAAAGGATCCCGCTTTCTTTGAGATGGTTGAACTTATTTTATACAGTTGAGCAGTTATTGACTGTTTTCATCCTGGATGGTATTTAATCATTTTCTTCAGCATGCTTCCTCAGGCAGCTACTTTTTAAATAAAAGGTACAAATATGGTTAGAACAAGGTTATATGTCACTAACCAACAGGCTATAAAATGTGGTTGAATGTGACAAACGCTTTTCACCATGCCAGGGATGCTTTGTTCAGACCTACCCAATGGCAAAGGCATGTCTTCTCATATATTAATGTAAACTGAAATTCATACTGTATATTGATATTACATAGTAGAGGTCACTTTCAGGGAAAAAGTGGGAAGAGATTTTGGAAAGAAAGGAATTAAGAAAAATCATGATACTCACTGCCCACCAGAGACAAGTTCATGTGACCAGATATGGAGTTGAAAAGAAAAAAAAATGCAGAAAGCAGTGTGTAGACACAGAATGATTCATTTTCAAAATTAGGAAAAGAACCAGAAACCCAGGGCTTAAAATGCAGATTTAAAATGAATCCTGGCTGCCTCAACTGAGAAAACCACAGCCAGACTGTTTTAACAGCAGGCATGCCTGGCTTTATTTTCTTTTATGTTCCTGTCACATATACAACTTATCCAGGTTGCCAATTCAACATCAAGAAGTGGCCATTATCTTGAAAAAAATTCTCATTTTCACCTTTCTCATAAATATAAATACTTCTACAAGAGGGCTAAAGTATTAAGCTGCAACTTTAATGCTGCAAATGTCGAGCAGCAAGCTATGCTGGAGAGACTGAAGGGTACTTGAACTGGCTGTCTGCAGCACTTTGCAAGAGAAGGTCTTATAAATTAGTTTAAAATTGCTTTATTGTTGCTAGGTGGGAATAGTAACTGTGATAGCCATAACTGAGTCCTTTGAGTCTTCCAAGTGCCTACAGCATTCATTGATCTGTGTAATATTCATATGAGGTAGATTACATCCTTCTTTTAACCAAAGAAACTGTTGCAGGAGCTCAGGAAGGTTAGCAGTGGAATTTCCACTGACTTCAGACATATTGCTCATTGATGGCATTCCTAAATGCCTGGTTCCTGATTTTCCATGGTACTAATGGCCTGTAACTCAGATCAAGGTCAATGGGAAGTCAGCTACAGTGTGAGAAAATGAGGTCACAGGAATAGAAAGCTGAGCACAGAAAAGCTCTGGAATGGCAGGAAATTAGGCAATCAGGTCTAAAAATGACATAACTGAAGCTGAAAGGGAGATTCAGAGGCCTATAAAAGATTCAAGAGCTGAGCATCTCCAGTTTGTAGCCTTTAGCTATTCGTTTACACCACTCTATTACCAATTCTAAAACCAGATAACATTACACAGTGAAGCTTTGACAGCCCTGTACGGTGTCTTCTACTTGTGGGGTTTTTCATTATCCAGAGCTTGGACTTGCAGAAAAGTGAAATTTATGAAATTGTGAAAGTGCGCAGAACCATTTGCCAGAAATATCTACAGACTTAAGTGACACAACTATGTAAATTAAATTCCCTACCTCCTGGTTTGCACAATACAATAGCAAATATTGGCGAAGAAAGATGCAAATACATAGAAAAGAATGTGTGAATCTGGTAATGTCCTTAATTTTTAAATTTTTTTTTATTAATGCAATGGCAATTTTCACAAATATCAATGTTAAATAAAAAAGGTAGCCCAAAGAGCCCATCTAAAATAATATTCTGTGCATTTTACTTCTAGTTAAAGAAGCTATTCCTGTCTGAAATGCAAATGGGAAGAAATGCCGTAGTTAATATAATGGACATGCTAATAACACCAGGGAGTCATTGCTCATAGGAACTATACCATACCTGCTGGGGAAATCACCTGGTTTAATTTATAGGGAAAAAACTATCCTCTGGGTTTCAAGCAGGGAGATAACAAATGAACTGTCTGAAATTAAGAATGGCAGCGAATATGGTTGCTCACTGATTTGGGGAAGGGACTGCCTGCTGCATACTAAATGTGAAACCATGAGGTATTGGCAGTAGGACTAGAAGGGAGAATCAGAAATCTGTGACAGACTTGCAGAGCATAAACAATGAAACTAGGATATATTTTTGATCATAGATGGCTGATTTGGGTACTGAAATCTTTCACTGTCATACAGAACCCAAAATAAGTGAAAATGTGGGTTGCTACTATTATAGAAAGTCCTGCCTCCTGAAGCCACAGACCAACAGGACGTGTGCATTATGGCACTGCTGAAAGTTCAAGCCCAGGACATGTTCCGATGACAGAAGTAGAGGTATTTGATTAAAGTTCTTATGCTAAGAAATTACAAGTATTTCCCACAGGATTATCTCCTATTAGTTTTCTCATTGTCTGGCATGGAGAACAATGGAATCCCACTACATCTATTGGCTGGCATGTCCCTAGTTATCATTGTATTTGAAAACTCTCAAGAGCAGGATACAAAACTGAAAGTTTTGCAAAATCAGAGCCAATGCATAAGCAAAGGATCTGATTTCCTTTGCTACCTTACATCATATTTATGAGGTTGTAATTCAGCTGGCTTCCTTGCAGTGCCTCCTGATTTACCACAGTGTCACTGGGATCAGAATTGTGCCCACAGTCTCCATGTTGCAAAGACAGAATAAAGTCTGTTAAGTGTTTTAGTGGCAAGACAGGTCACTGGGGTTGTAATTATCTCTAATTGACACTTAACACAAGCTGTAATATACTTTATGTTCTGCTGAACGGCAGCTCAGAAGAGTGTGAAAGTCTTTTCTACCAAGAAGCAAAGTGGAAAAAAACCTGAAGAACTTAACTCTTGTCCTTTGAACTGATCATTTACACTGCTCAGTACAAACAGGAACAAGTGTACCAATACCTATGGGAAATGACTCTTGGAAAGGAATTTTTGTCTGTATAACTAATTACTTTATTGCATTTCACTGTAACATAAAAATCTCTCTAGATATCCGCACACCTCAACATACTCTCTCCCAACAAAAGGAACTCATGTTCCATTTGCTGCAATGAGCTATCAAGAGACAAATGACACAGCATCTCCCTGACAGTACAAGAATGGCTATGTCAACACTTACATAAAAGAGGGGTTTCTCTTTAAATATGTAAACTTTTCAAATGCTTCTGCCAAAATTGTTAAAAGGATTATACTGTCCTATTTGCACCTGAACAGTCCAGGTTCCTGATATCATCTTCTAGTACCTCTCCGTGAAATATGAAAAAATAATTTTCATTTCATCAATCATAGCTTTGAGGTAACTCTGGTTCCAAAATATTTGCTATTGTGTTTACTCTAAATGTGCTTTCCCGTGAAAAAAGTTATTCTATAAATAGTTGCAAATGAAGAAAAATCTCAAATACCAGTAAAAGATGAGTTGCTGACTCAACATTTAAAGTGCCTTTTCTCAAAAGTTTATGATAAACATTTAGAATATTCCAGCTCTCTTCTTTGAAAGGAGATGCTTAGATAATTGCCTCACATTTAATGAAGGAGAACTCCATTTCAAGAGAGCAACATACATCACATCTTGGTCAAAACATTAGTTTTCACCTGTGACGCTTAAAGCAGAAGGTAATAGCACCAGACTAGAATGAAAATCGGCTTTCCTAGATGACCTAATGATAATGTATTTCACCATTCAGCAGATTGGCAGGACAAACAGACAGTAGCATGTATTGTTCAGTTTTCACTGATGTTTCTTACAGTGCTAATAGTACTGGCGAGGAAGTGAAGCCAAAAGCAAGAGGCTGTCAAGCAGAAAGAGTTGTGTGGGAAGCCATATGCATTTGTGGATTATTTCATATGTTGTCATGAATGAACTGGAAAAATAACTATAATATCCCTTCTTAGGTAACATTTTGAAGATCTTAATGTACTCATAATGTTAGTATTCCTCATTTCCTCACATCTGTTTTTGAAAATTGTTTCATAATTTGGGCTATTTTTTTTAACCTTCATACATCAACATTTAAAATGTGTTAATATCAGACTTCATGAATATATTAATCAAAATATTTTGTTAAAAGAATAAGAAAATGGTCACATTTCTGCATCACAAATGGAGAATTTATGAAAATTTTTTCACTTTAAGAAATATTATTAAAATAGTTTTCTGTTTGAAAATACTCTATGAATTTTTATGCAATTTATTTGTTTACATAACACAGGATAATAACAGAAGCAAGATTATATTAAAGACCCAAAATTAGCTACCTAAACATTGGATTTTCTAGATTTCATTCAGCTTGTAGTTTTGGCAGATAATGCAATACATGTGATTCTTGGCAGTTTAAGACTGGGGTACTGTACAATATGTATAAACTCATTCTCATTTGCTATGATATGAATGGCAGAATCCTACATCTGCTCAGACTTTGTTCTAAAGCTCAGACCTCACAGCAAGTGGTCCCTGCCTTGTCTTTGACAATCCAATGCGTATTAGTTCCAAGTGTAACAGAAGAAGAAGAGCACATCACTACTGACACTTGTAATTACACTTCAGCCCAAAAATCAGCATGAAGAAAACAGATGCATCCTACCTTTCCCATATGGAAAACATGGTGAGTTGGTAGGCATTAATGATGGCACATTCAAATCTATAGGCAAATTCTGCTACCTCAGAGCCTGCTGACTCACAACAATGCAGCTGGAAATGAAGTCACACAGACAATATGGAAAGTTACTTCAGATTTAGAAAGAAGGAAATAATGTGTCTGGAAAGAAAAAAGTATACCTGAAGGCTTAGCTATATCAATTCAAATATTTCATATGTATATAAGGCCACAAATTGCCTCAAAATGAGATCTAGTTAACATAGTTACTGGGAAATATTAGAAAAACAAGATGAAGTTAGATATGCTTTTATGTACCATTGATTTCACAGTTAGAAATCAGTGGCAAGAATGTCTGCAGTGGCAATAAAATCTAGTAATGCCTTCAAAGCAAGAGGTAAGCCAGACTGAACATTCACAAAATAAAAGCTGGCCCAAGCACAGTAAGAACTACAAAATTAGAAAGTTATGTCTCAGATTTCCACATTAAAAAACCCTAGCCAATCAACTGATTTGTGCAATGCCAGTTATATCAGTAAGACGCCAAAAGAAGAAAAAAGATCTCTGAAAAGAGTAGAAACAATATTCTGGTCTGTTGTTGCTACATGTCCTGAAAAATTGGACTAAAACTGGTCATACAACAAAAAATGGACTAATTTCTCACTAAGAAGGTTCTCCTGCATAAATTGTAGCAATGAGTTACAAGGACAGAGAAGTTATTTCTCAATTTAAAACACGTCTGTCATGTATACAGGCATATACATATACATCTATCCATATAAAAGAAATATACATACACATATAGAATATAAAACATGCATTTATTACTTACACAGTCAGATAAGTAAGAATTAGCCTTGATTTTAGAGACCTATGCCAAAAATTCAGATTACCACATGAAAGCAACAATATTTGTGAAAATGTAGTATTAACTACAATCCTGGAACAAGTTTAAATAGATCTTTAGAAAGCAAGACATAATTGTTTCAGAGAAGCTATTTGTCTACCACATTATTTTAAATTTCTCTAAATATTTATAAAAATTAAAATCATCATAGATATGCAGCAAGTCATAACTGTTTGAAGGTTATGTCATGCTCTAGTGAATCATTTTCTGTATGCTTTTGTGAAGGATAAATTCTCAGTATCATAAGATTGCTGTATAAGCCTAACAGCTCATTAACTTACTATTATTTTAAATGACATTTAAAGTGCTACAGAAACCAACAATACTTGGGGAAATGGAAATTCAAAGTTCTGCCTTTCAATAACTTAGTGGCTTATTGAAATGAGTACAAAAGGAGCAGATTGCTTTTAAAATATTTAGCTAGGCATTTACATATAGAAATGATCATTCTAAAAAAAATGTGCAATTCTATAGGATCTAGCCCTTACAGGATCTAGTCAAAAAAGAATGAGAATATATCACCCTCATTAAATCTAATAGTCCATTATGTCATCAGATATTTCAAACTCACAGCTACTGCTATGGAGGCATCATGTATGGTTCTGTAAACATATCTGAGGCTTAATTATTGCCCCAAAGCCTTGAGCTTAACATTAAGACCTTTAATAAGCAACAGAGTTAAATTTGCATTTTCTATGCTTAATTGCATAAATTAAAATTAAATAGGTTCTATATTCTGCGGGCTAAGGCAGATTGCAGAAACACAGATCTCCTATAAACTCCAGCTGAACTTAAAAAAAAAGAGGAAGAAGGGACAGGGGAATAATACCGAGTTATTCAGCATATATCCTGAAGAAGTTCTGGGATCTTACTTTGAATTTGTAGAGTGCCTGAGAGAACGGAACCACCACCTGAGTGAAAACCCTAGTGTAAAAATGGCATTATAGAAAACTTACAAAGTCAGCTGGAAAGGGTTTCTTCCTTCATACTCTCTAGTTTTGAGGTCCTCACTGGAGAAAAATACATGCACACATATTTGTTCTAGTAAAGAGAAATACGAATACAGAAAAAAAAAGTAAATGGTGTGGAAAGGTAGTGAAGAGCAGTATGAATTACAAAGCTGAGGCTTGTGATTTCGTAAAGCATGGAAGTACTTAAAAAGAGAATATGATCAGAATAAAAATTGTAAGTAGCAGTGCATTGTATATGCTGCATACATATGTATATTGAATATGCTGCATACAGCCACATGTTACAGAATTACTGATGATTAGGTATTCCGATTCATTTGAGTAATCACTCAAATGGATATTTTGTGTTAGGTATTTCTGAAATTAAGCTGGAAGTTTCAGTCCTTTCCCTGGCTGGCAGTCACAGGAGTTTTCTTCTCTTTTGCTGGAGCACACAAGACAGCAATTTTTATCTCTAGTAATATCTTTTCCTAATCTCCTTTCAGACAGACTGTCTGCCTTAAATTGAGAGCAGAGTGATTCAGAGTTAAAAGAATGTGTATAATAGAGATGTAACATGTTTAAATCCACTCCTTAGGAACATAAAGCTTGATTAGCAGTATGGTCTGACAGACAGTGTAGAAAAGAACTGTGAAAGAATTCATGTCTAGTAAATCATTCAGAACTTCATCAAAATGCAAAGCATAGTTTAACTGTAAATATGGTGTAAAAAAATGTGAAAATGAAAGTTTATTTGTAGTAGAATTTTTTTGCCTGGACATAAGGAAGCTGGAATACTGTACAGAATAGATAAAAAAAAAAAAGTGGAAATCAGATTTGAAGTATGACTTGGTGAAAAATATCAGCTATGCTACACAGGTATTCCTCACCCCAAATTTTCAAGTACTGAGAAAAACGGGGGAAAAAAAGCAAAACTGATTTGAGAAAATTATTTTCAGAAGCCATACTCTATTTATTTTTAAATAAATACAATTTTTCTAATGAAGCAGATTTAATGTTAAAATATTCCACTGCAATCCGGAAGATATCTCTAAAGATTGAAAAAAAATATCTTTCAGTGAAGAATGTGTTGTCAAAAGGGTCTGGCTCGTGAAAAGTATTATAGCACTTTGTTCCACTACCTTATTCTTTTGTGAGGTAATCCTCAAATCTTCCCTAACTTTTAGAAGATAACAACAGCTTTAAAATGGTACTGTGCTTGTGAAGAGTCAGGAAGACACAGTGATGCTGAGAGCAAAGCTTCCACCACTCCCTCCCCTGGCTGTTGGATTATTCTCAGGCAGAGTACACCACCCCTCACTTTAGGAGAAACCATCTCCGTGGTGTCTGTACCTGCCTCTAGAGTGAGGGGATTCTGCAATTGGCTTCAACACCTCTCAGCAGTGATCTCGTGGGACAGCACAGACCCAGTGGAGCTTCACAGCACTTTCACTAAGAGCAAAATGGGGCATCTGGAACATATGCTCTCTGGAACACATTCTCTCTGCATATGCTTAAGAGCAGAGAAGGGAGAAGGACAGGGACTTGAACTGCAGCTGAATGAAGTGTGGCTATATGGAGACTTTTTTCACTGTCTACACCTCATGTTTACAGTCTCCAAATTTCTCATGAACATAGTTTCTGTGATTATTTAGGAAAAAACCCACCAGATTACTTAGTTATTAGTATTTCTTCAAAGTATTTAAATCTTATACAAGAAATATGAGGAAGTAGTGGTGACTTCAAAAAGTTGTTTATCAAATATAAGAAAATAAGAAGTGTACCATTATTCCCTGAAGAAGGCTGAAAAACTGTCTGGTAGGCTGAAGGAAAATTCAAACAGAGGAACCTTTTCTACAATTGCCAACAGAAACTGAAATGCTGCCACACTGAAGATCTTTCTTGACGACCCTACATTACTTTTGCTCTTATTTTTAACTTCATTTGCAATTTATCATTAAAAGAATTTGCCCTGATACTGTATGAATAGACAGAATGTCAAATAGTCAAAACTCATAAGCATAGGACTATATGTGAAAACTAGTATTTTAGATAGCTGAGATGAACTCCATTTTTGGTAAAATAAGAGTTGCACCAAAATACATCTATTTAGGCTGAGAGAAACTTTGGCTTGGTGCATCAAAGCCCAATTAAATTTCTTTGCAGCAAAATCCCCAGAATGCCATTGAAAACAGAGAGATCCCTGCTATTCCTATAAACCAAGCTGGGGATCAGGGTGCATGAGACACTCTGTGATAACTGTTTGCATTTAGGACAGATAAAAGTTGTCTTAAGATAAAAAGTGAAAACAGAGATACAGATTAGTATCTTCACAGAAATGAAAAGACTACATTTTTAAAGGTATATTGGATATGATTAAGAGGAGATTCTGTGTGCTACTGCCTTCTCCACAACTTTTGCATCTTGAACTCCTCAGCTGAATGATGCAGTTCTGACTGCTCAAATTGAACCTGTAAACCTGAACTCAGTCTCAGGTTTGGCAGTTGATACAGTGCTAATTTAATTAGATTTAGTGGTTTGTGGACAAACAGAAGAGCATATTATTTAAGCAGATTACTTTCTCTTAAATATGCAGTTCTGTTATACAGCCAGTAGTTGAAAAGGATCCTACTGAGTCCAGACAAGGCACACATGTATATATGTACAGAAACCTGTTTAATTAACAATATCTATTAGTTGCTTAGGGATCCAATGAAGGCATTCAGGGAAGCAGGAAGAATTCTTTTTATCAAAGATAGAAGTCCATTTGGCAGAGAAGTCCACACCTGCCTTTTTGTAGGCACATAATCATAAACTTCCAGTGTGCCTCTGCATCTTTAAATCTGGAAAAAGGGTTTGGTTATTTAAATCTTTTGGCACAAGATTTCTGACCATTAGAAATTTTTGACTATTACTCCATTCTGGTAGCATTGCTCTCTGTTCATAATTATCCTCCGTTTTCAGGAGACTTTTGAAATCCCATTAGAATCAGTCTTCATTTTTCAAACATTAAAATACTCCTTTAGAGCTAAAGGACTTACCAGAGTTGAAGAACTAAATGAAACAATACATATTTGCATTATAAAAATATGAACTTGTGATTCTTAATTTCAAGTTTCTATAATGGAATATTCTCTTAGAGAAGTGTTGAAACATAAATTCATGTTTATGAGACACAGAGTTTTATTACTATCACTAGTTTTGCATAAGGAATTAAACATGAAACAACAGGTTGACTTACTGAGAAAATAAACTGAACTGAGAACTTCAAAATCCCCAGACTATTTGATCATACCAGTGTGTATGCAAAAAAAACAAGACTTGCTAGCACAAATATGACAGGATTCTACTCTAGTATGCATCTGTATAATTTTCATCTAATACACTAGTTTAAATACTCAGAAGAATTACTGTTCTTTACTCAAGTAAAAATTAGGACAATTTTTGCACTTTTTATTTCTTAAAAACACTTACATATGCTCTGGTTTAGAAAATATTTTTTTTCTATGAATAAACTGCTTTTTCCTTCTGTTAGGACTCTTATCAGAGCATCACCAGAAGAAGATCTACCCCACTGCTCCCAAGCAGGGCAGGATGCATGAAAGGCAACCGAGAAGTTGTGCCTGTGGCACCACTACTCAGCTGTTTGGCATTGCAGGAACATTCTGAAAAAAGAACAAGGCAATTTCAGATCTGGAAATAGACACAACGGATGAAACTCTTTCTCTCTCCACCTGGTATGTAGGTGTTCAGGATATATGCAGTGCTAGGAGGCAAGACCTTATTAAAAGTTAACGGGAAAATGAAACAGTCTTAGCATTGTATATTGGAAATCAAAATACTGCATTCTCTTAAAGGTTAGACACTGATAGCATGAAGTAGATGTTACTCCACGATTCCAAAAAATAAATACCTCTAATTTTTTCATTAGTAATAATTTTTTTCTATCTTTGGCTTCTTTTCAACCAATCCAGTCTTATTGTTACAACAGAACCACTGTCTGCCTGTACCACTGGCTTAGACACTATGATGGCTTTTCAAGAACACCATATTTTTTAGTACAGTCTCTGCAAAGGTGTGAAGTTGGTGGCTAATGACATACATTTTGGCTTGTCTGCTGGTCTGCACATGGAGGATATTTGCTCTCTATTAATCGGGATTTAGATCCCGTGTTACCAAGTTTAGTTCTACATCCCCAGCTACAAATAACACAGTGGAGCAAGCCCATGCTGGATCTCATGCTGCCAGGCATTCTGACTACTGCTCACACACACCAAGCATTTTAATTCTTCCCACAGGTCAGTCAGAAACAGGCATAGGGACCCATTTCCATGGGTTGTATGCACTTTTGAGGAGACATTTATATCCCATAAATTGTACATGTGATTTGAAGAGTACAGCGATTTGCAGCTTCCTCCCACAATAGGTTTAGTCCATGTTGTTAACTACTTATACCATGAGCATGTATCACAGGGTAATGGGCTTACGGCTGACACAAGGATATCAATAACCATGGCAAACCAGAGAGTACTGCCAGCTGTACATACACATTCCTCAGCAAGAACTCAATACTGCTTCCAATGGAGTAACTCTTGTCGTTAATAGTGTCAATAGACTACTTTGGAGCATTCTCTGCCCTACACTGTGTGAAACAATTCTTGGCTGATAGTTCTCCTGCTCAAACATTTTGCTGACTTCCTGATATTTGTAGCCTGAGCCACCTAGTCTAGTCCTTTCCAGAGTCAAGCCCAGCTTCCACACCTCTTGTTCCAGTCCAGCCATTCTTCTAATGCTTGGACAACAGGCTACAACAATACTTCTCTAGCTTATCCCTCTTGAGGACACTGTACTAACCTAAAGCCATCCAATGTCAGCTTATCTCCCTTTCTCGGTTTTGAAGTGCTGACAGCACTCTGCAGTGAAATGCCTTCAAAGGCCCTGCAACCCTTTGTCTTGGAAATAAGAATTCTCTTCCATGTAAAAAAATGTCAAACTACACGATCTTCTGGCTGTTTTTTCCCCCAGAAATGTGAGATGAGGGAGAGACAGAGAAGTTCCCAGTAGAAGCTTCAAAGAGTGAGGGTGGGGAGCGCATATGGTGGTGTTGAAAAACTGGCCGCAGAGCTGATTAGAGCTTTTCTGTGGAGACAAGAAGGTGGGCAGAAAAAGACAGGGATCTGCACTCCCGTAGAGTGTTTTGTTATTTATTGTAAGCATAAATAATCATTCATCTTTTCTGTGCAGTTCTTTCTGATCAGACAATTGCTAGTATTCAAAAGTAACTGGATTAGAACTGGCAGGTTGGAACTGTCATACTTTCTTAGTTTCCACTGAGATTTATTTCTTCTAACAAGTAAAATGAAACTAGACTGTGCTTCAAAGTATTACTTCCCCTTTCCTACAAAATAAAATTTTTAAAGCAAATGGTATTTATTAATTGTTTATTAATTTTTTATTTGCAAATGAAATTGTGACAACCTTCTTTTTGTGATATGTTTTAAAAATGAAAAATAGCTATACACTAAGGAGTTATCAATAGTAAAATTTGAAGTTTTGCAAAAATAAGGGGAAAATAAAGAGTGTTGATTCTTGCTTCTCATTAGAGCATTCCAAGCATGTAATCCAGCTAGCTCCCAGGTCACATTTTCTGATGTCAGATGACAGCTAATGAAGTTCATGTTTTCTGAGGGGAAAAACATTTCAGAAAAAAGCATGTTTCTTTTTCACTGGTAAAGCTTTACTTTGAGTTTACAAAACCTTTCTGTCTTACACAGAAAGACTTATTTCCTAGTATGTTTCCATTTTATGTACTGTGAGAGAGAGACAGACACAATTTACATTTAATAGAGGTTGTCATATTTATTTTTCCATTGAAAATATAGTTTTCAGAGAAAACCCCAAAACTCATGGAGTTTTCAACAGAGCCCAATACATTTTCTCTGAGATCCTACATGGTTTATAATGAATTTCCTCCAAAACCAGATTTTTTTTCTCTTTTCTTTTTTTTTTCCAGTGTTGTTAGTCAGTTAAAATTTTGACCTGAAAAGCTTTATAATCAGGTATTTTTAGATCACCTGTACTATTGTTTTCCTGCTCCACCTATATAGTCTGGCTATTTGTCTCAAAACTCATATTTTTTAGTTAATTTTGTATTCTCAAATTGCAGGTGATTTGGATTCCACACAGATATTCTTCTGACTAATTCAAAGCCATACATACAAGACACATGAAAATTATCTCTGACAGGAAGCCAAATAAAATGCATTTTAAATTGTAAAGACAGCAGTAGTTAGTTCTTTTTTTTTTTTTTCAATAGGAGCATCTGCTAGAAGCCAAATTTATAGCTTATTCTCATACTGCACATCAAAGAAGTACAATGGTCAAACAGCAAGTTTTCAAGACTTCGAGTTTTCTAAAGGCTTTTGGCAGCATCTTTTGTTATCCCCTCAGATATCATGTTGCTGGATACTTATGAATACCACAACAGAATAACAGCAAGCTATACCAACGTTTTCCAGAAGAAAATGAGTGAGAACCACAGCAGAATTGTCAAAACAACAGAACTTCAGTTTTTTTAATAGGAAGACATAAAGATTAATACAGTAAATACAGAAATTCATTTGAATAGAAGCAATGTAATTACCAGGTCAAGATAATTTCTTTTGTTTTCTCTAAACGAAATTACATTTAAGAGCATGTGAAGTGTTTTTTTTTCTTCTCCTAGGAAAATGGTGTGAGCACAATTTTAATATTTATGTGTTTTTCCTTATAAAAATCCATGAACAAAGGACTTCACCACTCTAAAGGTTACACAGAATTTCAACAATAGGTTTACTTGATTTGAATAGCCTTTTGGCATGTTGATTTATGCTATAAGAGTGGCCAAGGGCTTTAACAGTTTAAACAGGATAATGGAGTAGAGAAAGCATGCTGAGCAAATGCATTCCAAGATTTAAGGACTTAAAATGTCTGAATTAAACTAAACTGACATGTATTCATTCTTAGCAAATTTGCTATAATTATATCAGGAATGTCTGAAACAAGACTGAGATCACCTGCTAGCTGATCTGAGGGGGATACTGGTTCCCATTATAGGAACTCCATTTCAAGCTGTTGGCCACATAACTAGACATTAAGCAAATGGTGCAATATCTCAGCTGGTATTAAAGCATTACAGAACTAAGGCTACTTCAGCTTTGGCCAATCTTTGTTGAAGATACAGATGGAAATATAATAACAAAAACCCCAAATGAAATCATCCAAAGTAACATGAAAATTATGTTAGCGAATTAATCTATAATCAGTACAATAGGATGGCACAATCATGCACTAGAATGAAGTCAATCACTTAAATATCTGAGGTTTCAGAATTCTGAGAGAAGGATGATTAGTTTAATGGATAAATAGACATGGCTATAAAATCCATTCACTTGTATTTTAATAAGCATTTTATTGCCCTCTGACTTAAACAATCTGTTAAGTTCAGTAAAGCTCAATTAAATCTGGGTCATCCAGAGAGCTATTTCTCTTCAGTTTCATTCCATGCCCTCACTTAACATTCTCCATCATCTCTGGTGTTATCAAAGAAATTTGGTGATCGCCAAAATTCTTTTCCCTGTGGAATGTTTCAGCAACCACTCCATAAGGATTTCAGATCTCGTGTAAAAAGATGTTTCACTCCTTTCTTCTGCCACAGGACCTGGAGGCCATGCTAACATTTATAATCCAGAGGGTAACCTAAGATACTTTGAGGGACATCTTTTCAGGAAATGAGTTGGAATTTTTGAGATTTCTCAATACAACCCACATTTCCTTTTTTTTTTTTAATTGTGTATGACTCGCAGGTGAGTCAAAGCTGTCTGATCTATATGATAATCTGTGGCATGCTACCTATGCACGGATGGTTTCTTTTGTCTCTACTCATCTTCCTATGATCTCTGGCTGCTTCAGTGGAAGCAGAGATTCCCTGCCATTTAACAGACTTGATTTACTCCTATGTAATACATATAGTTCTACATCTAAATTGCTCCAGTTTTTGAGGATGAGAGCTGTAAATTGCTGAGAGTTTGCATATGATGCAGGATTTGGCAGAAAGGGCATTGAAAAATATTCTTATGTTTGGCATTTCCAATATTAGACACCCAAATCCTCAGTTAGACTCTGAAGTATATGGTCTTCATCGAGCTGCTGATGTTCTAGCTGACATAAATTGACACTGCTGGTGAAAAAGCCCTTGAGATATTGGAATGTCTAAATATAGAGAAATTTAATCTCTAAAAACAAAGCACAAATGCATTTTTAATTAGTACAAAACATTGTGGTTAGGACTAGAAAAAAGGAAAAATTGGAGACTTTTTTTTTTTTTTAATTAAGTAGTTGAATTTTCAGTTTAACTGAGATTTTTATGAGGATGCATTTCTCCTGACCTTATTCATTAGCAAAGCCTAGTTGACAGGCCACACCTATTAGGCTAATCTGCTATATGAAGAAAGACTTTGGTACTGTGCCTCCAACAGGTGAGATAATGTTTTATGACTGGGTGATGAGATAAAAACAAATTCCAAATCCCCACCATTGTCTTGACAAGACTGGAAAGTGATGACCCTCAAACTTAAAAATATCAGTACTGAAATATCAATATGGAACCTCCTAGAAATTTCATTTTCTCTGTTTCCACAGCCCTTTTTTGTTTGTTTATTTTTGGTTGGTTGGTTTTTTAGTGTGTGTGTTTAGGTGTGACATCCCTCACAGCATCCACAACCCTTCATTTATACAATTCATGGCTTCCTCTTAACCAGCCAGGGAAACACAACAGCTCCACTTGCTTTGGGGTTTGAGTCCTGCCTGGTAAGGGATCCCAACCAGAATCTCCCTTCCAGAGGAGCCCCATTTCCCAGAAGATATTCCAACTAGTACTCATCATATGTCAGTATCCTGCAGACTTGGACAGCTTTGTTCTTGGCATGAAGTATTGTATTTTATTTATTTATGCATGGAAACTGACATTTTGGTTCAAGATGAACCTGGATTTCATCTCTCCTTTCTGATAAAGTGTCAAACCAGTTCTAAGTAGCTTTCTTGGGTACCTACTACTGGCCAGTGTCAGAGACTTGATGGATGCATGGGGCTAAGTGGGATTGATGTAGTTGCCCTTGTGCTCTTGGCTGGCAAAGTGACTGAGGAGAAGAATTTGCACAAATCCATTAGGGCATGTGTGCGCATCTTTGCAGAAAACAACAAATGCAGTAAGACTTTCCTATAATCTTCATTACAAGGTCACTTACATGAATAAAAAGCTGAAGTTTATATCATTGCCTCTTTCTCAGACATTTAGGCAACTAACCTGGTGGATTCAAATTGGATTATATCAGTTCCCTTTAGAGAATTCAGAGTACTGCAAGTGTTGCACCAGAGAAACCTAGCAGAGCTGAATGGCCAATATATTGTTATTCAGACTTGGAATGAAGCCCTAACCACACATTTTTTTTACTTCTAGCTCCTCTAGTATTAAGCCTATCTTCTACAGCCATTGTTAACATATCTTCTAATACCCTTAAAGTTAAGAAGTATATCTATATCTATTTGCGTACATAGGATTTGTTTAGTTTTTTCCTTTTGCCATGATCACCTATGTTTTATTTAGAGAAACATTTTTTTCTTGTCTTGTGCTTTACTAATTCTCACATACCATTTTCCTACTTTGTGTTTTTGAATAACAACAGGACCTGGAAAGAATTTCACACTGTGATGCATTTTCAAAACTACTTTACTACTTTGAATGCAAATTTTGTAGGTGCAAGGAGCACTGACATAGCTGCTGTTCAAATTGCAAAGCTTTAAGCAGGTGCAAATTAATTCACTTTGTCCTAAGAACTCACACTTGGTGGAGAGCTCTCCTTGCAGCCAACTTGCATGAGATGGAGCAGCTTCTTTCCAAACTGAGACAAGTGCTTGTGCTGAGTTATTAAGGGTGAGTTCTGCTGCAGGGCCCTCTTAAGTCTGATAAGCAAATGCACAAGTACGAACTGATGGGTTTGGGGAATCTAAGTCTCCTAAAAACAAGTCCTTTAACTCTTGAGAAAAATTAGTTTGGGTTCTCTCTTTCTGTATTATAGAAAACATATGTATGTGTACATCAGGGATAAAAGTAATGTGACAAAATCCTAAAATTGGAAGTTATTTACAGTGAACTCTTTTAAATTAAAAACCAGCTGTATGTCTCTGATATGGGTTAGAAATATATTTCCATGATGTTCCTTGATTTGCTAATCCTGAGAAATGCAAAAAAATATTGCCTTGAGTACTTCATTCCAAATGGGTAAAATAAATGCCCCGAATATCAGAAGTCCTTACTTACAGATATATAGTTGCAAAACAGCTCTGTTTTAATGAGGTTTTTTTCAAATGTGTTATTTCTTTTCTACTGACATGTTCCAAAGTCCTTTCCTATTTCTCCTCCTCTTTTTAATTTTCTTCGTTCCTCTGCTATTTGTTTGTTGTTTGTTTCCCTCTAATATCTCCTTTACTTTTACTTTGGTGGCTATGTCTTATTCTCCCTTTACTCTAAAGGTGGGTTTCTTTATGCTTTCTGAGAAAAGTCATGGAATATCTGCCCCTGCCTTAACACACACATACACATACACACACACGGACATGCTCAAATCCACTGGGTGCTAAGCTTGCTGCAGCTCCTCCACTGTTGCTCTTCTTTGTCTAATAGAATACCAGCTTTTTTTTTTTTTTTCCCCTACTCAGCTCCCTGTACAGAAATCAATGTTCTGCTACACTGACTGGAGTGACAGTAATGTGGGAGATGCTGGCCCAACAGCATGACGCAGAAAGAACTGTTCTCCAAAAATTCCTCTCTGATAAAAAAGAAGGAGGAGGAAGCCACCCTTTGTTTCCTCCATGGACAGAGTAGCAATACCATTTTTTCCAGGCTCCTCTGACTCCTCTCCTCCCCCCTCACCCACCCCCAAATCCAGAATTGAATACCTTAGGCTTACAGGATACTAGTTCAAAGAAAGGACTTAAAAACTGTTCCTCTTTTATTGTATCCTAGTCTGATAGAAGAGCCCAAAACATAAATGCTGTTGCTTCTTAGAGGTAAAGAGAGACTATTACTTGGGCCAGCAAAATCTTTGTGGGGGATTAATGTTTTGTTCCCTCAGATTAGAAGACTTTAAAAAAAATTCTTGAATCCTTGACAGCATTTCCCTGAGTTAATCCCCTCTAGCAGCTGTTGGTATTTGCAGTGTCTACCAATGTCAGCCACTTCTGGTTATGACACGCAATCAGATATATTGTGGAACAGCCCACACACTGACCATTCAGGACAGTAAAATTACGCTCCAGTGCTAGGAAAGGGGTGACAATGGACTTCATTTTCAGATGGTCAGGCTTGAGAGATGATATAGAAAGGTTTAATATGTTTCAAGTGAATTCAACATATTTGTCTTCCCAAATTATTCTTCAGTAGTTCCTGCTTTTATTTCTTGGTGGCTTTTTTTCCCCTGTCATTCAACATCTGATATTTTTTCCCCCTGTGAAATAAAACATAATGAGTAAAATCACTGGTTTCAGGGTTGTTTGTATGGGCATTGCTGATATTGAAAATCTGAGGCTGTTTTGATTCATTTTTCATGCTGAAGTACCCTTGGTTTTGTTTCCTGATGAGGTGAATAAAACTACTGGGCTCAGACTCAATGCTGAGGCGAGTAGCTGGAATTGCATTGAGAAGACCAGTCAGGAGTGTGTTTAGACAGTCACAGGCTCTGACCTGCAGAATTAAGGTTATCAGAGCCTAGTGAATTTTCAAATGGCTTCTGTTAGAAAATTGGCTGAGTATTAAGTGGGGATGGATAAAGGGAGATTTTGTTTTGCTTATTGAAGTGGTTCAACTAACCCTATGCAAGACTAGTGCTTCACGCTTGGCTGTTCTCTCCAAGACACTGTTAGACGCTTATCGGCAAATCATTTAAGGCACAAGAAGGCTAGGCAGCTACCTGTGCTCCATTTTTTTGCTAATGTGACCCACTAAACTATTTCAAAGCAATCTATAACATGGAAATTTGATCTGAAAATATTTACCACTGGGCTTCACCTTTTTCTTGGTGCTATATTTGCTGTAATAGTACTTCAACACGGGCGAATACAGAACTCCACCTGTACTAAGAAAAATATAGAACTTAAAGATGCTTTTAATTGCCATCAACATTTTTCTATATTGTTTCTGAATGAAAATGCAAGCTTGAATATTTAGAAGATTATTTTTTCCCCCAATCTTATTTCCCTTGTGTTTGAAAAACACTTATTGTAACAATGCTGAGCAATGGAAGTGTTTTTCATTTTCAAAGCATTAAACAAGGAATGACTAATTGCATTGGCTGTTTGGCACAGGCGCAACACAGGCTTCATCCTTCATTCAATTACAGCTTGCTTTGAATTTGGTGAGGTCAGATTGCATCCCAGTTAGGTGTTATGACTCAGATCATGTCCTACTCACATTTTTTACAATTACTGAAGTAACACTAAGAACTGTTGACAAATGAGGTACATTTCATTAGGTCTGTTTAGCAGATGGGAAAAGCAAGTAATGACAAAAGGAAATAACTTAATAGCAAGTGGCAAAACACGTCATTAGTCCTGGTGAAGCTCAAAATTGTAAGTATTTTGGTATGGGAGTGGTAAAAATAGAAAGAAGGTTTCATTTCCCTTGTTCAAGCACATTTTTCATCTTGCTTGAAGTGAAGAGGTACCACAAACTGATGTACCCTGATTTGGTAAATGTGGCATAAGGAATTCTGATAGGAGCCCTTTCTTTTTCTCTGCTTACAGATGCACACATGGATGAACACGCTGTCCATATCCGTAGAAAAACTGCAGCGGATTACACAAGTTACAGACATCCATCTCTTCGTAGAGGACTAGAAAATGATTTAGTAATCCCAATTAAAACAACCACTGCCTCATCGTGAAGACCACTCCCTATAGTTCATTTATAATGACAGCCACAGTTCAGTGCTTTACCCAGGGCTCCCAGTCAGCTCAGCTACCTATCCTGGTTCCTGTGTCTCATGCATTAAACCTACATGCATCTGCCCTCTGTCATAAGTGCCTTCACGTTCCAGTTAAAAATGACCCTACCTAAAATCAAGATCCGAAACCTCTTTTTCTGCTCAGATTCAGCACTCGCCTCTGAGCGTGCAGCTGCTGACAGCCCGGAGGCTGGTGGTGGCCCCGTGCCCTGCACTGCTGTGGGCCCGGCAGACTGGAGAGCATCGTGGAGCATTTGGGAACACACAAGGATAAAATGAACAATATCGGACTGCGACAACCTTGTGTGCTGCTGAGGGTTATTAATCTTTAAGCGGGGTCTAGTTGCAGCACTCGGAGCGCCGCGCCAGCTGTGCCAGCGCCAGGCGGGAGCGGAGCGGAGTGGGGGCCCGGGGACCCCCGGTGTGGGGCTGGCGGTGCCGCCCTCGCCCGCGCGATGGCAGCAGCTCGGGGCGATGGCAGCAGCTCGGGGCGGTGGCAGCAGCTCGGAGCTGTGGCGCCGTGGGCCGGGAGGGAGCACGGGCGGCAGCGGGCGCCTGGCCGGGCCGGGCTGGGCCGGACCTGGGACAGGGGCGCCGTGCGGATCGGTGGCAGCGCGGGCCCCGGCTCAAGCACAAGGTGCTTTGCTCTGCCCAGCTCCGCAGTCTGGTCTCAGGCCGCCCGCCCTGGGGGACGGCTGCCTTCGGGGGCCTTTGGGGAAACTGCTCCGAGTGTCCCCCGGCATCTCCCCCCAGGGCCGCCGTCCTGCACAGTTTCGCTGCTGCAGTTCCCATCCACAGCGTCTGCTGCACGCGGAAAAGGCGAAGGGATGGCGTCAGCTATTCCGAAATTGCCCCATTCCCAAACAGAATTTGTCAATCTCTTTCCAAGATGGGAACTGGGAAGGGAAAGCAGGAGGGCAGCACGTTGCAGGGTGGGGATCTTTCCAGACCTGCAAGTGAAAGTTACGCTTGAGAGACACGCATGGTTCTTCTGACCCATTCAGCATCTCTAGGCTTTTTCTTACCTGAGGACTCTTTCAGAGCTCCAGTTATGAAGTGAAGAGCCTGAAGTTAATTTGTCCGTGATTCCTTCGCAATTAGTCTGCAGCTTCTTTTGAAATCAAAAGTGCACAGATCTTCTTTTCAAAAGTGATCTATTGTTTTTCAGTTTTTTTCCTCCTCAAGTTTGCAAGACCAAAGGTATTTTTACTGAGTTGATGTACAGGGCTTTCATGATACTGAAGTAATTTATGAAGATGGAACTGAACTAAAGTCTTTTATACCAGTCTTGAAGAGTGGGGTAACTGCCTTCTGCTGGAATACAGTTTTATGATGTACTATAAAATACTCTATAACCTATTTGATAGAGTGGAAAAATAAATTTTCTTCAGCATTGCCTTTATGTTGGCACAATGTACCATTTTGTGTATTATCTGACTCCTTATGCTTCACATTCAGCAAGGGACTGCTTCTTTTGCAGAGGTCTACTATACCCACACACAGATCTTTTCAGCATAGTTGGGGCAACAAGTTCCAAATAGTAAACTGTTGTTGCTATTTATAAAGTCTAAGCTTAGAAAGCATCAGGGAAGCAAGATATCCTACACAAACTCTCTGTGTTTGTCTAAAAGTAATCTTGATGAAGAGAATTGGATATCTGAAAAATTGTTATAGAGATGTGCAAATAAGCCTTTGCCTAGAGTCTTGATTTTAAAACTCTGTTTTAAAAATAAAGTTCAAAACAAAGGCTTGACACAGGCAGCAGTTGCACAATGGATTCAGGGAGCCCAAATATGTGTTTTTTACCAAAGGCCTGAAGTTAGGGTATTTGACTCATCATTACTGAGACTGAATGCTGTGGAAGTATCTTAGGGGAAAGCAGTGACTTGTTCTGCCTTTTGTCTCTGACCACATCTGGTTTTTATACAAAATCACCAATGCAAAGTGGTGCAAAGACTTTGGCCCAGAGTTCACTAATCTTAGTACGCAGGACTTGCATGGCTGGTAGATAAATTCTGAAGCTTCAGAGTTACTCCCAGCTGTGCCACTGGTGCCTCAATATGTTATGTCTTAAATAGTTCTTCTGTCTTCTCTGTGCCTTAATATTTCCCTTGGGAAAGTGAATCTAATGCTTCTGAGCCCCTTTTTTATTACTTTGTTTTCTAATAAATTAAAAGAATATTTATTATTATAAATCATTACTGATGGGTTATTTTAGCAGTCTCCAAAGTCAGGGTAGCTTCAACCAGAATGAAGACAAATTTTGTGTCTTTCCCTAAATGAATAGAAATATTCAATAGGATGGTGACAGGACACACAGAAATAAGACTTTGCTTTTTTTTCACTACTATTAGAAATCCAAAGATGTTAATGACCTTGGCCCAGCATGTCTTGCTGAGAATTAGTAACTGGATGAAAACACTTTCCCTAAAGGGACAATGATTAATTCTCAGTAAAATTCACTAGGGATCAATCAATCTAACAAAACCATTCAATAGTGTTGTGGAAGAATTTGAAAAGAAATTGGTTATGAATCTGAAAGTTTTTTTAAAAAAGTAACAGACTTGTAAAAAGAATCTGTTGAGTAACATATACTGTTTAATTAGAAACTGTGTAAATATGTACCTCAAGGGACATTATGATTATCAGCTTTCCTCTCTTTATTGAGAACATAATATTATTGCATGCAAGTTGTGTGGAGCATGGGACAAGTGCATCTGTGACTATACAGTAAACAATGGAAGAAAGCAGTGAGCTTTGTGGTATTGCCTGGAGTGTAATCATGGAAGGATAGATGTCATGTTTTACCTGTTATGAATAAAAAGATGACACTTTCCTTAGCAGTTTTCCATTTCTGCTGTAAATTGACCTGGCCTGAATCTCCCAAAGCTGGCCTTCTGCTTGACAATGAAATGTTCTCTGTGGGGAAAACTTCATGCCACTATTAATCTTTGCGATCTACTTGGGCTTCTAAAGGTTCAAAATTCACTGAAGAGCTTATGGCTAGAACGAACCAATATGCTGATGAGGCCTGTGTTTGTGCTGATTACAGTTCAATATGTTATATATGGATATGCATGCCTATATTACATGTTGGTTGTTCAGTTAGTGATGTAGCAGTCTCTTTGAAATAAAATCATCCTTGGTTGTAGTGGAAAAATAACATATCTATGATACCCTGTAGAAGATGGTTGCATAAAACTAACAACATGGCCAATACAGGGTCAAAAGCTCTCAGTTACAGATGTGTTTAAATTCACCAGTATTTAATCTTTGCAGCCTTGAAGTACTTTGGACCATCATAGAAAATAATACATTTAGTAGTCTTTTATCTCTCCGGAAGAGAGACAATTAAAAAGAGAAGGTGAAATATTTGTGTGTGTGGATGGAGCATGAGATTCTTTTATGAAGTAAACTATAAAAAATGATGTCTCTCTAGTCTAAACGCCTATTTCTCTTAAGGTTTGTTGTAATCCCAGGCTTCTTATATCACCTACAAAGGTCTTTGTTACAGGAAAACCTTTCTATTCTCCACTCTTCAAAGCAATCTATTAAAGCCTATCTTTTTAGCCTACCAAGCCCTGCAAGAGGTTATATGGATGTATGAATTGTACTTTGTAGTAGCAGAACTGAGCTTTTAAAGGTAATGGGGTTTGACAAG
This sequence comes from Dasyornis broadbenti, assembly GCA_013397935.1. Classification (NCBI taxonomy): domain Eukaryota; kingdom Metazoa; phylum Chordata; class Aves; order Passeriformes; family Dasyornithidae; genus Dasyornis; species Dasyornis broadbenti. The sequence goes on from VZRN01005529.1 coordinate 1,359,035, forward strand.
CTGCAAAGGTGGCCTTAACAGTAACTGCAAAGAGCTACTGTGTGCTAGATTATTTAGAATTTATTATTTTGAATGTGCCCCAAGTATGCGGGTCCTGCTTCAGAGCGGAGCTGCAAGCTATGGCTAAGTTCAGTGACATTAGCTATTACTCATGAGCTAAGGAGGATTCTGAGCTAGGAAATGCCAGTCTTGAGGTGCGGTGTGCTGTCAAGGCCGTTCAAAGTTTGAACTTGTTCAGTGTGACTTTGGTGAGCTGTCAAGTTTAAAGGCAGAGCAATATCTCTGTTACATGAAGGAGCTTTAGTTTGCCAGTAAATCTTAAAGGAATACCAATTTTAGTCCTTTCAACAGCAGAATGCTTTTGAACTCCTGTTGGATACAGAGATCTCAGGGATCAATCAGAATACTGCAGGCAGGATGTGTTCATTCAGTAGCAGCAGCTTTGGCACCAAAAGAGGATTGTTAAAACTATTTTCCTTTTAGCAGCAGGAGTAAGTACTGTAAGGAAACAGGACTCAGTGAGATTGCATGATGCATAAACAGTGTGTAATCCTTTGAATGTGCAGGGAATTATATGCAAATGAGGAACAAGAACAAAAATCCGGTTGTTGCTGCTGTACATGCTTGGTGCTAAATATCCAAATTTGAGTTGTTGGTCAGAGACGCCTTTGTCTTCAGAGAAGAACTCTTGAGACCATGTAGCACTTTCTAGCTCCTTCCGTGGGATTTAAGAGATCTGTATTCAGTGGTTTCAGCTTCACAAGTTTGTGCTTTTTAAATCAGATAAAATGCATTCCTTTTTACATTAACAGACTACTCTGAGGGAAAAAGTTTTTATTGGATAGGTTTCTAAAAGCAAACATGGAATAAAGCCTAGGACTTCAGTAACTAGAAGCCAGAAATGAAAGAAAATAAAAAACAAAAGCTAAAAAGATCTTTTACTCATTTTCCTGCAAATTACACTACACAATACCAAATGGCACACAATCAGAAAATGGAAAGAAATAAGATCTGCAAAGACCAGGTTATAACCATATTCTCTTCTTTTTTTCCACCAGGTTATAACAATATTCTTTTTTTTCTCCTTCCTTGAGAATACATGTATATACAGAAAGCAAAATGAAACGTTTAAAAATATCAAGGATCATACACATTTATTTTTTCTACCTTTTTAAAAAATTCTTGTTTTCACAAAGACACTTTTGGCAAAATATTCAAATGCTGTAATAAAGGGATTAAAAAATGTCTCCACACAGAAATGCCTGCATACATATATGCATATTCCCATATTATATCTTGGATTGAAAATTTAATTATTTTGAAGAAATAAATTAAACACAGAAACGGAAGGATCAGTGACAGAAGGATTTTGAGAAACAAAATACCTGCAGCTGCATTGCTGTTTCTATGAGAGATTTGATTTGACATCCGCTCATGTTAGCATTTGGAAGAGAATAAGGCTTGGCATATGCTACTATGTGTTTTCCTCCTACAGAGGAGAGAAGTGGCAGGCACCCTACTATACCTTTTAAATTTTTCCCTTATTGCACAAATTAAAAGAGAAATATTTAAAAATACTTCAGAGGTTAATTTATAACAATTAGTTTCTCTCTTTAAAGGCACATTTGTTTCCTACTGTTTGAAATCGATAAAAATGCAAACCACAAGAGATCAGTAAACGTTTTTAATTTCATAAAAAACCTAGAAGTTTTCATAAGGAATTGACTGTACCCAGTGCCTGAAAAAGGAAATCATATCTATGCCTTTTCCTTCTCAGGAAAGCAGACATGGAACCACTTCATCTCCATGCTAAGATGTGAATACTAGCATAAAAGAATTGTTGAAAACGAAAGGTTTATTCCGGTTCTAACCGCAAATGTATAGGATACTGATGGTTCTGAGTACAGAGACTGTTGAGGTTATGCAGACATCTTATTTATAAAGTTGTTGTCAATGATATCAAGCAACAAGCACCAGAGCAAGACTGGCAGCTGAAGCTGGACAACAGAAAAAAGGGGGGCTTTTCTAACGGTGAGGAGCAGTTATTTGTCAGCTGTACAGGGCTATTCAGAGGCCCCTGTCCAAACCAAGTTTGCTTATCCCTTGAAATAATGCTTTCTAACTTAGCAAGAGATTTTAGGGCTTAGTACAGGATTGATGCAGGGATTCCAGTGGTCTTTTTTTACAGGTCAGATGAGCTTATAGAACCGTCTCGTCTGGTCCTTGGCTCTGAATATTTTCACCAGATAAACACAGGATTAAATACACATCCATCAACAAACCCTCTCATTCTCCTTTCTGCAATGTAAAGTTGTGCTCCAGTGTGCCAGTATTTTGTCATGTGAAACAGGTGTCTGTGGCACTTGGCTTTTAAGCACTGTGATGCTGCATGTGAGAAGATGGAATGTTTTCCATTTGGTAGTTAAACTTAGTGGTGAAAAGTTGTGCCACACCTCACCACCTCAGGCAGCATAAAGCAAGTACTGCAATACAGTGGAGATATATATATATATATATAT
>VZRN01005529.1:1361638-1375333 GCA_013397935.1 Dasyornis broadbenti
TGCTGCAGATCTCTTCTGCCTACAGAAAACTTAGACCAAAAGTCAAACTCTGAGCGAGAAACCAATTCGTGTGTTTCAGGGAAAAAAGAATTTAATCTTTTGCAATATACTCAGAGATCTCCCCAACAAAAGTGTTCTGAGATTGAAATAAGTAATACATTATTGTTTGTATTATTTTAAAATTTGCTTTGTCCAGTGCAACAATGGCACTATACAGAACAATGAGCTCAATCTAAATAAAATTCAGGAACCTGATTTAAAAATGGTTGAAAATTCCCCTATTGAGTTCAAGGAACTTTGGATCGACACCATTTGATTTGTCAGCATTTAGTGTAATTTCTCCTGTAGAAGAATTCCTGTATGGAACAGGCCAGGAAAGAATGTAAGTAATTTCAGAGAGCTGATGCCTCAAATCTCCTTAGATTATGGCTAGAGGGATGTAACAGAATAAGCAAAAATAGCTGAATTCTCATGTAAATGTGCAGAATATTTTGCAAAGTGTTTTGTCTCTTCACAGATTAGAAGAAAGAGGCAGCAGTGGTTGACTATATGTTAAGCATTCAAAACATGTGGAATCATGGAGATAGGCTTTTCCATGATGAACTTAGCTAACGCTACAATGATTGAAAACTCACTCTTTGGATAGGCAGAGAGAATGGAAAAATTTTAAGTGGTGTAAGTGTCCTACTACCAGATTAAGAAGTGAGGTTATGTGTGTTCAGGCTTGAAGACTCAGTTTTCAAAATTTATTTTTCTACACAGATTTATTCTGTTTTCACTGAGGCCAGGCATTTAGTGTTACTGTTATTTGACCTAGGAGATTATCTGTACTCTCAAGTTTCTGTCTCTGGTTGGACATTCGTTTTGCCACATCTTTTTTATTAAGAATCACCAGTGACTTGTGTTTTCCGGCGCTTAACGTGACAGATAACAAGGACAATGGAAAGTACTCTGTTACAAATGCAACCTTGTTGGCATCTGAAGGTGTAAACATATTTCCAGTTTAGCATGCTAAAGGGCATCAGTTCAGAGCCTTAGGTAGTTTGTAGCATATGCTGCTGCTGAAAATAATAAGAAATAAGACTATTTTGAAGACAGTTATAGAGGCAAGTGTGTGGAGCATTTAACTCTTTGAATACTGAGAAGAAATGTCTAGACTGAGTCAAATACCTGTGATGATAAAAATAAGCCTGCTGGAAGTCCTGTTGTGAGCAATCTGCACTAGTGCTCTTGTATACTGCTACAGCACTTAATATTTTCTGTTGCAGCTTTCACAGAAGACAATTGCCCTTGATATCACAGTGATATTTCAACTCTTCTTTATACCCAGACCCCTGTTCTTAACCATTTTTTCTTCATTAATAATTGATGCCTGTGTTTAAGTCTTCTATTTGAAAATATCTCTCAAATCTACTTTATTAGATTTTGAGTAAATGTTCTCCAAATCTCCTCAGCAGTTTGTTAAAAATGAATGTCATATATCTTTTGATAAAGCCTACAGAGTTAAGTGCCTAATAAAATAGTACATGACTAAAATGACTATTAATATTTTCGCATTATGCTGAAGTATGAGTATTCTCCCAGCAAAGGTATGAATCACTGGTTTTTCATTTCTTTAATTCTTTATTAATTGGTACTTGAGGCAATAAACCATAACATATAACTTTGGCTTCAGATAAGGTTTAATGAGTGCCTGACCTTTGCTTGGATAATTTTCTGTCAGTGAACCAATTCAGGATAACCCTTTGAAGCTTGAATTCCTGCATTGAGTGCTACTTGCTTTTCACTGTCCTTGACTTCAATGGGTGGTACTGAAAGTTGGCTTTTTACAAAGAAGACTTCCATAAGAAAGCTTTCTTTTAAATGAATAATTTAGTGGAAATTTAAATCTTCTGTGTCTCTCTGTTTCATTAATTGTTCTGCAATAGAACAGAAGTCTGATTATAGCTGGAACTGAGAACCACCTCTCCTAACATAACTGAGATATGTGGCCTACTCAGCTGTCATAATCTGCATGATGGCTCTTCCACCTAAACGTACATCATACTTATGGATGTACCGTAAAAACTCCAGCAGAGTAAGTCCTAATTCTTTTAGAGTCCCACAGAGTATAGCTAGCGAAATCAGAAAGTTATTACCTAAACGAAATTGTATATTAGATAGGGGACCTGAATAAGTTTGATACCTTTCAGGTAATTCTAAAAAAACTGCAGATATCCGACTGGTACAAGTTCAGACCTTGACTAAAGTCTCTGGAGAACAGGCTTCCTCAGGGGGATCTCCAGTACTTTTTACTTCTGTCTGGATTTGAAATACTATGAGAGCAATCACTCATCCTTTAAATTGGGATTTATGTTTTCTATTCCTCTCTGAATCCCAAGTGCAGCTAGGCATGAGAAAATGTGAAAATGACCAAACTTATTCTGACTCTAAAAATATTTAATGATCTTAGACATTACTGAAAGATTAGGCAATGTATTTTCTACCTTAAAATATCTTAATTTTGGAGTTTCTGACTACCATGGTTAGTGGTAGCATCACCTCTAACTTTTTTTTCCCAGAAAAAAGTAGAACCTGATTTAAAAACATGAAAAAAACAACCAACCAGTCAACCAAAAAAACCAAACCAAAAAAAAACCAAAAACCAACCAAACAAAAAAGAATCAACCAAACAAACAATAAAAAAAAAACACCAGAAAACAAGCAAGCAGCCAAATGCAGAAGTAAACATTATTTGGCACTGAGCATACATGAGGAGGACTAAATGAAATACTTTCTCCAGTCTTTGTCAAGTAGATATAAGTTAAGGCTGGATATGCCTTGTAAGAGTGCCTAACACAGTGGCAGGCCTGACCAGTGTGTACATTGCATTTGCTATTTAAAAACTGTTTCTGTGTATCTGAAATAAATAATATTCACTGGAGCAGGGTTTGGAACTTGAGCCTTATTCTTTTGAGGCATTTAATCCTCAACAACAAACGTTGAATGATTGAATGCAAAATATAGCAGCTTCAATGTAAAATGGCTTTATATTAGGAGTGTTTTAAATATATTCAGGGGTTCAATTCCAGTTTTGAACCAGAAAACCTGAAACAAGGATCAAGGATAAACAGATATGGAAGAATCTTTTTATGAAAGCAGAGAATTAACATGTATTAAAATAATATAACTGTATTTGTATGGTATCAGATTGTATCAGTAGATCTAACTTGGATTAAATAATATTTATATTTATCAGATTCCACACAGGTTTTGGGCTTTGTTTTGGTGGTTTGTATTTGTTTTTAATTCTATACTTAGCTAATACTATTTGTTGCAAATAATTCCATCTTCGGGCATTCACAACTAATTTAATGAATTGCATTCTTTACTAAAACACTGAAAAGAAAGTAGCTAGTGACAATAATATGCTTAAATAAACATGTGCTTCAGTGCTTTGCTAAAACTTGTGCCTCAGGCCCTGGTCTTACCATTTGCATATGTTGATTCAAAAGATTTTAGAATTTTTACCTGCTTAATTTGCCAGTTTCTTTGTGGACTCACAGTCTGTTCTGTATGAAGATTTGGACTCACTGGTTGCACTTAACATGCCATTTGCAAAGACAAGATTTCAGGGCTAGCAGGAACAACAAAGAAAAAAAAAATAGATCCACCTGCTTGGAGCTAAAAACATAAACCTATGGAAACAAGCTGCCTTCCCTTGGTTAAGAGACTCCACTCCAGTGAACAGAATTAATTAAGTCCATTTCCATTCAGGACTGCCTTTGGTCCACAGAGAGTCAAAGGGCAGTTGAAGAGTATAATTACTTGTGTTAAAGAGAAATGGCAATGGGAGTTAGCCCAGCGTCACAATGTGTTTTAAAAGAATAGCATGCCTTCATTGTATTTTTAGTTTGATGTGGGTGAATTACAAAGCAGAGGGAAAAAAGCTCTATGTGAAACAGTAGTTACCAGATATAAATGGAAACAGTCATTCAAATGCTTCATTCAAAGTAGTGAAGAAGGAGAAAAAGAAAACAAAAGCTAGCTGTTCTGATAATACGACCAGCAGTGGGAACAAATGCCATAAATTACAGTTTGCTTGAGATTATCATGAGGATAAAAAAACAACTGCCAGGACTACTAATTCTCCACCTTATTAGAAAATATTAGTTTTTGTGTACAATCATTCCCTTTGATCCAGTATGCATTAAATTTTTTTCAATTTTCACCTCCTCTGTACTGCACCATTCACTGAAGTGTTACAGGTATATTAACAGCCTGACTTTGACTACAGACTCTGTATCCCTCCAGGCCTTTTTCAAAGCTTGTTTAGCAACATATATTTTGTTGCCATCTTCAAGGTGATTGCCAAGTTTATGTTTTTATTTTTTTTCCCTTCTCTCTGTGATATTTGGAGTAATTTAATACAATTTGGGATTCCATTTTTACCTTAACCAAATGATATACATGTTTTGAAAATCAGCTCTTTTCCTTGTATTGGAAGCAGTCAATTACCCAGGCACATGGGAAGGAAGCAGCTATAGCTGTGGTACCCATTACACTTCAACAACCCAGCCCATTTTTCCCCCATCACTTATTGAGAATATTCATATAGATGGGAGTTTATCCGGGACTGCCATAGTGCCACTGTTCTCTTTATTGTTAAACACATTATACCATTACAGCCCAACAGTATTTCAGTGCCACAAGGAGCTGTAAGAAACATTATCTCTTCATGTAAACTTTTGTTCAGGCTTGAGCAAGTCTCACTGTGTTGTAGAGCCAGAAACTGATAGCTGGATGCAGGGGAGGCTGCATCTCTGTATTACAGGGGTGGGAAAGCTGCAATAGCCTGCCAAGCTTAGAAAAAAAACATGGTAAACTTCATCTCATATTGACAAGAGAATAATACACAGGGATTGTTTTGGGTGCCAGAAGAAGTTTCTCCAATTCATATTTCTAAGATATAGTTCAGAATAATCATAAAATATTATGCAGAATATACAGAAAAAATCTTTGAAAATATTATGCAGAATATACAGAAAAAATCTTTGAAAATTTTCTGATATGTGGACAATGGCTTCTTTTTTCCCCCCTGGACCTCCAGGTATCTCAGTTACTTAACACCCTTTTTATATAGGTTGTCTGACCATTTTCTAATCTAACAATATCTAGCTGCAATCCAGATCTACTCAAAATATATTTACCAGCTTGAAAATACAGCCAGAGAAGCCGAAGGAATAATGTAATATAGTTGTGATATTTTCACTGACTCTGCCTCAGGGGCAGTTCTGCCCTGAGAAACAGTATTTTAACAGCTGTCCAAAATGTTTATCTGGATATTCTCTAGCTTGTTATTCATGTTTCTTTTTGTTTATCACTTCCAAAAACGTATTCATTCAATAAGATGAAAACGACAAAACCCCTGAAAAATAAGTTGTACCAACATATGACCTCTTGTGGTCCTGCTGTTGTCATAGAGGGACAGCTGCCATGGGTAAGGATTATGGTTATGAGCTGTTCATGTAGTGTCAGTAAATAAAATGTCATGGAAAGACTGAAATTCACCTGCTTGGTTCAAGGTCAGGCAGTTATAAATTAAACTAGTGCTGTCTACAGCCCATTGTGTTACCACTTTAATGCAAATATTTGTGGGTAGAGCTGTGTCCTAACTCAGAATTCAAATTCAGAAACTTTTCTTTCAGAATAAGTTTTACCTAAATTAGGTAAACTATTAATTTTGTACAAGACTGTGTAATTATACCAATAATTCCCTAAAGTGTCTTTGTTTTTTCCTTACTCTTTCATGAGATACACTTCTGTTAGATGTTGCTCAGTGAAAATGAGCTGGCAAAGCTGATTTATAATATAAAATGAGAAATATGGTAAAAGAACAAGTCTGCAGGATTATATGCAAAATTTAATTCCAATTTGTTGAGATACACATTACAAGAAAAAAATAGCACACTGAGATCCACAAGGCAAAGGCAAAGGCAAAGGCAAAGGCAAAGACAAGGCAAGGCAAGGCAAGGCAAGGCAAGGGAAAACCAATATAACTTTGAATAGCAGTAGCTGTGCTAACTGACATTGACTGAACTTGTGCTATTTCAGTTGTAAATACTTCATCATGAAAGCTTAAGCAGTTTGGAAGCAACATTATTTGCTGAATCAGCTGTGTACTAAAAAACCAGTGATCTCAGAGCAACTTTTCAAAAACAGTGATCTGAAAATATTGAAAGGAGATAGAACAAGAAATGAAACATGAAACTTTCACTTCAAAATGCAGATACATAAGAAAAAGTGTAGCAACAATGTAATAATATGTAATTATGTGACAATATTCATAGACTAGAGCACTATAAAGCAAAATTGACGAGACAATCCACAAACATTAGCTGCAGATACTCTGTCTGTTTGGAGCTAGTCCTCTTTGTAGTCAGGAAAGAAGGAAGGAATTCGAAAAGATTTTCATGATTGGGAAAAGGATTCTTTGTCCCATTGCTTATATAGTGCTAGATAAAGGCTAAAGTGCTTGTGTGATTTATTGTATTTGGATCGTAGATGCTAAGAAGCACAATTAGGAGAACACTGAGCTGCCATGTCTAGGAAAGTCTTATAGATTTCCATGGCAGCATTACAGTTTAACAGGCTTGGACATTGGATCCCATTTCACCTGCTGTGGCATTGGGAGTTTCAACAATATTGCAGATAAGCAGAAGAAAACTTCCTGTACTTCAGAAAAACTTCTAGTTCTCTTCAATGGATCTGGGTATGTTTATTACAACAACAGTGAAGAGGAAACTACACTCTACTCCTGGATTTGTCATACTTACCAGATTTGTCATTTAGGAACACAGTTAACACTGGTGCCTGATAGTATCATCAGAGAAAATTCTGGAGGAATCTCCAGGCAACTAAGATGTACTTTTTGGGCCGGATAATCCTCTTCAGGGGCCTGTCTCTTATCACTGTCTGTCCAGGGAAGCCATGTGCAGCTGAAGTCTTACGCATGCTGGGTAAGTGTAGTTTAACATAGGACTTTCTACAGTGAAGACAAGCTACAAACAAGTGGAAAGACCTTCTCCATTTAGAGCTGTTAGATAACCCATAGCAGGTATTTCCCTAGTGTGATATTCTACGTACAGTTCAACTATTATATTTCACCTTCTCAATTTAGGACATATTCTGGCAACATTTGCCCATGTGCAAAGTCCTGTTGCTCTAACCAGCAGCTGGCAACATCCCTTATCTGAATTCTGATTGGGCCAAGCTGGGTTGAGCCCTTGTCAGCCTCAAGACTGGATATTCCTGTCTGTTGGCAGGAATTGGCTTTCAGCATGGTAGCATGATCTTTGTTCTCACATGTCTTCACTGCCCTTTCACTACCACCATGAGCAATGGCTTTCCATCACCAGGATGACCTTCTGAGGGGGGTTCACTTTGCACACTTGATATATTTAGGGAGCTACTTCTGGGCTCTGTGTATAGATAATGGAAGAGGCCTTCAGAAAGATATTCCTATAGAGCAGGATGCAGCAAAAAGTCTAAAGTTTCCTCCTAGAAGCCGTAAAGAAACCACAGAGGTAGTAACTCTCTAATTTAGACCCAAAAGTTGCCTGTTCAGCAGATACAACACAGTCATATTCTAACCTGGCAACTAAGCTATGAGAATTATCCCATGGAAACAACTTTATTTATTTGATATTTTAAGATCTGTAGAAATATTAGCAGGTGGTTTATGATTAAACATTAGCAATATAACTAACAAATTTAGTAAATAACAAAGCCAAATAAAGAACTGAAATTAATTTCCAGTGTTTAGAAGTATCATTCATTTCAGTCCATTCAGGTAAATCCAGTTTTTCAATACAATATATTACTGAGTAAATATTGAGAGCATAGCTCCAAGAGTGGGGAATAGCAACAAATACAGATGGATACTGAAAGTGGCTGAACTGCAACTGGCAGTTTGGCTTCATCTGGAAGGAGTCTGGCTCCCAAGGAATTAGGTGAGGTATTTAGAATCCTTCAAAAGCCCATACTAGGTTCAAATACCAAAGATGTATAGCAACTCTATATTAAAAAAGCATCTTCTGCCTTTCAGGCCTCCAGACAAACTGTCTGCATTAGTCCTATTTTTGTCCCTCAACAACCCATCTGTACCTGATATGATGTTAGCTCTGTCCCACAGCAGTAGGGTATTACTAGGTGTTGTTGCTTCATAAGATGCAGCACATTTAATACATGTGACAGCCAATTTGTAGAATGAGCAGATGTATTTATTCATCACTTGCTATGAGTTTGTAAATTTTGTCCTGTTACCTCCACTGTGGGACCAATGTTCTTCTCTGTTTCTTGCTGTGGCTGCTGCTGTCTTTCAGTTACTGCTATTATGTGTGAAAACTGACCGTCTTCTTTTACTCTGATGCCTGCAACTCCTGGTTATCAACTGCTTTTGGGAAGTATAAATATTTTTTCTATGTTTTTTTCTCATTTTCATAATTTTCATAAAATATAAAGATAACTAAGCAGTACATATAAACTGTCAAAATTTCTTTCTATTTCCTTTTGAAATTAGGTGCTAGGAAAAAAAGAAGAGTATAAACATTAGGTAATAAGATAGTAACTCTTGAGATTAAAAAGAAATACTAGTGTACTGGTGTAACACCTGAGATTTCTTATGTGAAAGGTTTCATTTTTTAAAGTTGAAATACTGGGGACAAATAGATACCAAAAGAGAGTATTTATGTTCATCGTTTCAGTGTGTTTATCTAGCTACATCAAGATGAATTTTGCTATAGATTTCTGCTTTTTCTTTGACAGTAGCTGTATCATTTCTTTCCATCTGAGGGTTTCTTCAGGATCAAGTCTGTAGTGGAAAATAGCATGATATTTTTGTGTTATTACTATCTGAACAAGATGTCTTTACAACCTATTTCCTAATCTTAAAGATACCAGGAACCTCAGATGCATTTCACATCTTACCCTTCCTAAACTCTTATTATCAAGTATATGAAGTTCAGAATTGAAACTTCACAGTTGGTGATAAGAGACATTTTGCCTAGAAGGTATGTCAGCTCAGTGCAGATTTTCACATACCTGATTGGTCTTTGTATGAGAAAACGTTTCAGATTCACCCTCCTGAAGGCTGGTGAGCTATTCACTGTTACTCCCATCAGGATTTCAGACTATATTTTGAAATGTCTCTTACAAAAAAAAAAANTTTTTAAAAAAAAAAAAAAAAAAAAAAAAAAAAAAAAAAAAAAAAAAAAAAAAAAAAAGAAAAAAAAAAGAAAAAATCCCTAGTGATTACAACTCATTTTTTGAAATTGGGTCACTCTGTCTTTCCATGCCTTGGGATAACCAATTAAAAAGAGTAAAGCTGAAGAACTAGAAGAAATCCCCCAGACTCTGAGATCACCAGCCTGTCATCTGTCTCCAACAGCATCGGTTTAATTTTTCATGGTGAAAACTTAGTATCTTGGGACAGTTCATAATAGACTTGACACAGTTTTTAAAATCAACAGCTCTAGCTGCTCACTGTGTATTTAACAATATGGTGATTGTCACCAGAAGACCTTAGGACAGATGTAAAAAAAAGACATTACAATGGAAAAGGATCCATCTTTTTTAATGAGAGTTGTGTCAGCCTATAACTGAATTTCATTCTTTAGTCCTGGATTTCTTAGAAAATTATAATTATGGTGGAATTATGCCTCAATCTGATGAAACCATTTTCTTGGAAGGATGATATTTTGTTGAAAATCATTCATACATAGACTGAAAATTACTTTTCAAACTTCATTCTGGCAAAAAATAATAAAAATTGTTTTGCAATAAAGTTATTAAGTACTGTTTTGACCATTTCCTTCCCTATGTAAAAATTGCATATTTCAGAATTATGGCATCCTATCTTGGATTTCACAATACGTTATTTTTGTTGTTATGATACAGTAGTGTAAAATAAGAGATATGAACTGTAATGTTTTGCTTTGGGAAATTTTATATCAATAACTACATTATTCACCCAAAAGGGGTAAAAGAATTAGTTTGAAAGATATTGTCTATTGATTATCTTGAAAACAGTGTATATTAACTTCCAGTAGATTTTAGTACACCAAGAGAACTCAAGAAAGCTGAAACAAGTTTTAGAGTGTGCCAGTGTGCAAAGGAATGAACAGGATTATCTGGATAACCACATTGCATAGGCCTCATACGTCTGCCATGAGTTGTGGGTGGAATAATGGACAGGGTGACACCGGGTTGAGATTTTAAAGGACTAAAAGATAGATGTATCATTAACGCTGGTGAACATGATATCTAGTACTCATTTTTAGAAGTTATAATGAGGAAGGAAGCACCCAAATATTTTGCGTACTTGGGTTGACAAACTGGCCTTTACTGGGCAAGTAATTTACAAGTGCAATTAACTTCAGGCTCAATTTAGCTAATTTAAGCATCTAAGTAGCAATTGTTTATTTGTGTCAGATCCCGTGACACCTAAATAGCTTAAATTGGGGTGCAAATAATTTTGGAAGGGAAAAAAAAGTGCTTGTGATTTACAATAGTTAAAACTCCAAGAAAATAAATACCCTCAAACACGCCAAATTATGTTTCTTATCTTTAGATAATGATGGAAAAACTTTTCTTACAAATTTTCTGCTGTATCCAGATACCTTTCCATATTTCTTGCGCTGTTGATCTGAAACTAATTATACTCCTCCTGTCTGAAAGGTGAGCTAGCTTTCAAATATGCATCATCAACAAAATACAAACGCCTTCACATGTATCACTTTGTCAATGGTTGAGGCTATTTAACTGGAATGCAGATATCATTGGCTAGACATAGAATAAACTAACCTGCGCCAGCATCTTAATTCCTTACTCTAAATTGGTTTTGACTAATTGCAAGATTAAATGCAGAAAAAAAAAAGAAAATGGAGATAAAAGCCCCAACATTCTCTGATTTTTTTTCTTTTTGCCACAAGTCCACAACCTCATATTCTTTTTGTGTAGTATTCTTAGGTCAAACCGTGACAATTGTGTTTGTTGGTTATTTAATAGACAATTGATGTTACAGAAGAATGATGTTCAGAAAAATTATTTGCTCTTTTTTTATACTTATGAACTGTGTTTGCCATACAGGACACAAATTCTTCTTTTTTTTTTCCTTTTTCTCAGCTCCTTGAGCATTCTTGCAGCAAATATTGACCAAAGAATACCACGGCTCAGTTATCTGAGTAATTCAGAAAAAATGAGAATGATAATTGATACAGTCTTTGGATAAGTCTCTTTTCAGTAGCATATATCAAAGGTGTAACTGTATTGTATTCATATTTAAGTAATCTGGGAATAACATATTTGTCAAGCTTTATGTAAGTGATCTGTCATGGATATGAAATATTTCTCCATGCCCTCCCTCTCCCCTCTCCCAATTAATAGGAAATTATCCGACTGCTATAAGAAACTGCTAGTTAAGAAATTTTGAAAAAGAAAGAAACATCTAGAGCAGTACCTAAATAATAGAAATCTTCTACACACACACGTTCTATCCTTTGTTCCTTTCACCAATATTTTGATGACTGTCTTTCTTTGATCATCTTACTCATTTCATAACTTCTTATCAGGCTGCAATTTTGAGCAACAAGGACTATTTTGGTTTTGGTAGTTTTTAAATTGCTTTTGAGAGTTTGCTGGATTTGGCTTTTGTGTTCTTTTGAAGGGTATCTAACAGGTATTCAGCAATCAGTGACCAGACGATGCAAAAAGTTCATTCTAGAAAATTGCAATCCCCTGCCCCAAGTTTAATGCGCACCCCTATCCCAGAGGGGAACATGTGAGTGACAAGTACTACCCTTGCAAGCCGCATATCCCTCCTGTGGGAAGTTTTAAGGGTATCTATGCTGCTCCCTTCAACTGCTACCCCCGCATGCAGCAAGGATCTTTCCTGCACATATGTGGCTGGTTCCTGGACACGGCACTGCATACTGTCATCCACCCCATGGGCTGCTCATGGCACACAACAGAGAGGCTGCTCTGTCTGGCCTTGGCAGTGATTGTGACACCACAGGACAATTTCTGGCAATGGTGAGTCTGGCACTGACAGCTGTCATTTCCGCTGTAAGGTTTCTCTGCGCTGCTACCAATATTTGCACTTCCTTTATACTTCTTGCAAGCTGACTCCTTCTCTGTTTAAAAAACCCTCTTTGCAATTCCCAAGTCTAACCTGGGTGGTAGCCATCTTTCTCTTCAGCGTGATCATTTCTCTTCAATCTTTATTTTGGGCCAACAGCCTCAAGGACAGTTTTGGGTGTCCCCTTGGGATCTGCAGTTCACACTCAAGTTCCTGTCTCAGCAACTGTGGTGTCCAGGACATTTTTCTAAAGATGCTGTGAGCATCTCACATATCCCAGAATGATGCTGGCTATCAGAGCAGGGACAGGCATAGTGCCAGCACCTCAAAAGAAAAAAGAAGACAAAGAAACTGTCTCAGAAGATGACCAAAAAAGGTCAATCAAGATGGTGAAAGGTCTTAAACACAAGTTTTATGAATGATTTCCACTGGGGCCCTGAACAGCAACAAGCCTTCACACAGATCAAACAGGCCTTGACTTGCACCCTGAGACTGAACTGAGTGCCCCACATGGAGTGGGTGGGTGCCTGAGAGAGAGAGACTGAGAGAGAGATAGAATTCCAGCAGAAGTCCGGTAAAGAGAAGAAGCCTTGCTCCCGAGATGGAAATGGCCTGGCTCAGAGGTCTGTACCCCGAGGAAGATGGACCCCACGCCGTAGCAGTTTTGGGGAGACTGCTTGCCTGTGTGCGGACCAGCGTCACTGTAGCAGTGTCGGGCGGGCTGCCGACGGTGAGACCCATGGCTATGCAGAGGAAAAGAGCCTCTCCCCCAGGCAGGGGAAGAAGATCCGGGTGATGAATTGACCTAACCACTCCCCACCCTCCCCATGCCTTGTTCCCTTGTGCAGCTGCTGGGAAGGAGGGAGGGGGGTGAGCGGAGAAACGGTGGCCTTGAAGGGTTTATTTTACTTCTCATTTACTCCTCTGACTCTGTTAGTAATAAATTAGATCACTTTGCAACCTAAGTTAGTCCTGTTTTGCCTATTCTAAGTGCGTCTTCTCCCGGGTTTCCTTATCTCAACTCATGAGCCCTGGGTGTGGGTGTGTTAATTTGGGGGTACCTGGCATTTGGCCGGGCTCAAACCATGACAAAAGTTTAGGGTAATGGTGTTGTTTAGCCTGGAGAAATGGAAGCTCAGAGGAGACCTTTTCGCTCTCTACAACTACCTGAAAGGTGTTGTATTGGTTTATATTGGTAACTAGTGAGGAATTGAAAGCACTCCGGTGTTTTGGCTACTGCTGAGCAGTGCCACCACAGCATCAACGCATTCCCCTCTCACAAGGAGGCTGAGGATGGGCAAGAACTTGGGAGGCAACACAGTTGGAACAGCTGACCCAAGCAGTGCAAAGGGATATGCCATACCTTATGATGTCTGCTGACCAATAAAAGCTAACAGAAATTGTGTGCATGTGGGGGATTGCATTAATTATTACAAGGTTTGTCTTCTGGAGCAACCTCTAGGTGTGCTGGAGTCCTGCTCCCTGTGAAGCATCTGGAAATTGCTGCTGATGGGAAGGAGAGAATAAATATTTTGTTTTCCTTTGCTTCTGTGCATGGCTTTTGCTTTGTTTTTTTTTTT
>VZRN01005529.1:1378011-1415084 GCA_013397935.1 Dasyornis broadbenti
TTTTAATTTTCTCAAAATTCCACATGAAGCTTTCCCTACAGTTGCTGCAGTAGCAAAGGGAAGGATTTGACTGCTTGCAAGTGTTGCTGGAGAAGTATGGATGTAGAAACAAAGGATGTTTGCATCAGGAAACTAAGTGTGTGGGCATGAGTGGGAATTGGAAGGGTGGAGGTAGGTTCCTGAACATGTGGAGGAAGAGGTATATGTCAAGTTTAGAGAAAATATTCTGATATTTTAGACAGAGCAAGTAACTCAAAAAAGTGATGAGAGATTCAGCAGATAGAGAAGAAACCTGTGTCAAACTCTTCCCCCTCCATGAATGACATCTGGGCTAGCTCTTCACAAGACACCTTTTTTATATTTGCATTTGTCATGGATCAAGCTGGGACTTGTTTCGTCTATAGGTCCACTGACAAAGGAGCAATTTCATTAATGGACTTCAGTGATGTTAAATGCATTTGTATGTAATCTATTATAAGATGTAAAATGCAAAAAAAATCACAAAGAGTGCTCTATGAATGTGGAAACTTCAGTGAGGAAAGAATATTTCATTATCTTGCCTTATCTTGTAGAAGTAGCAATCCTGTTTCCATTTCCAAACTCAAAAATTTGAGAATATTATAAGACATCGTTAATATTATAAGACATATAATGCTAAAATCTTTGATAGGAAAGATTTTTTAAAATATATTTTATTAAAGATTTTTTACCATATGGTTAGATTTAGATTTTAGCTATTTAAATATTAAAGCAATAATAGAAGATTAATTGTCCATTGATTGAAACTGCAGCAACTGCTGCTTAAAGGATTTTGGAACAGCCCCAATACGTTTGCAGAAGCTGAAATTTGCACATGCAAATAAGATGCATTCTAAATTTTCTAATTAGTTGTTGATTTAGAAGCTGCTGACTGAGATACTCCCGATTCTGTCTACTCTGACATTTAGTAAGTCATTACAGTTTAAAGGAAGACGCCGAATAAAAGGACAAAGTAGTTTCTTAAGGCCTAAATGAAATATAACTTTGGGTTTTGCCGCAGCTTTACACATTAATTAATACCTTGTTTATGAATACAGCAAATGCTTTTGAAACTACTTAAAATAAGCATTCAAAAAAATTATAATCTGGCTTTTTAATTATTTATGTTTTCCATTTATCTGTTTGATTTGTAAATCACATTTTAAGGTGATTTGATTGACATCTCCAAAAGCTCCTGTAACACAAAGAGTGTAAAACAGTGTTTTAAAATTGTTTTAGAATAATACTATTGTAATTTATAATGGCTAGAGAAAAAAAAAAATGGCCTTATAGGGTATGGCTGACCTAAGTGGCTTAAAGCGCAACATGGAAGTTTAAACCTTTGGCAAAAAAAAGATTTTTCCTATTGGACCAGAAAAATGTAAGGCAGAGGAGCCTCTTTATAGACACTGCACCAGTAAACTGTGTCTTTAGAAGAAAATTTTATTGGGTTAGAGTCTAATCTTTCATCCAGAGTCTGAGTCAAATGCTGTTGTGAGCTGAGTCACTGTGTAGTAAACCATAAAGAAGGAGTGATAAGCATCTGTGGTAGAACATGAACAGCTGAACCGTAAGAAGCTGTTTCCCTGTGTGCATCTCACTGAATGTGTGACTGGACTTTGTTGTGTGACTTTGAACTTTTCACTACATTTTCTTTCATTACATTTTAGCTACTTTTAGGCTGTAACTTTTGCAAGGCACCTAAGTTCTTTCGATTAATCTCTGACTTATAAGCTGCCAACCTGAACATTATTAAAACAGTATAGACTCCATTTGCCTATAGTACACCTCAGCAAATCCCCTTGATGCCAGTTTATCACTTGCATAGGGGCTCACCAGACTGCTGAACCTGTAGGAAAAAGCTGCTTGTAGTCAATCAGCTTTGTTAGGACATGCCAGCTAATCTTCTCAACTCCCTACCAGTTTCTTAAAGCTAAATAAAAACTCACTGTTTATTTCTTGCTTTTTACTCCTTAAATTATTTTGAAGAAATAGAAGAGCACCCTATGTCCAACTATTTCTGAAGTCAAGCATATTACAGAGTTTTAGTACTGGCATGTACAAAACCTTGTGAATTTATTTTTAAAAGATGCCAAAGAAACAGTCTCTTAAGTATCTCCACCAGCCCTAGAAAAACAACTTCTCTGTCTAAAGGATCACACACGTATATAGCTTTCATGTTTTCAACAACTTTAGTATTCCTGGGTAACTCAGATACCTTTTTTCTCATCTCCATTTTTTCAGCATTTCAGCAGCAGCTGAAAGAGCTGCCAAAGGAGAATCTCTATTGCCCTCGTTTACAGTGGGTTTTCTTTGTTGAGCAATGGCAAAGTGTCAGCTGTGCTGCACATCCTTCTTTTAAAACAACCTTGCTGGTTCTTCATTTTCTCTGCAATAGACAGACCTTGTATTGTGTAGCAACCTCCTCCTTTTGCTGTTCTGAATAGCTCTGTACATAAAAATTAGGCTTTCTCTTAACCACTCATATATGCAACTTGGCGGAGTTAAGGGCTCTCTGAGGAAGAATGGGAGACGGGGGTTTTACTGGAAAGTGACAGCCAGACTCTGCCTTCTTATGTCTCATCTCCACCAGAAACTCCTTCAGACTCTGTGAAATCTGTATTTTTTGAAAATAAGCAGAGCTACATTGGCACAGCAGACTGGAGACTTTGCTTATGGTAAAGAATCACATCCTGGGAGGGCTCTGGAACACAGATTTTCCCATCAAGAAAAACAGAAATCCTTTGGAAGATATTTTTTACTGTGGTTTTGTTGAGATATAGTGCCCAACAGCATAACACAGCATTTTCCCCCTCCTCAACAGCAATGCAGGTGGATCTCATAATAAAGAGATGATTTATCATTTTGTCTGAGCGCCCTTTGACACAGAATTCCTTCCTTGAATGAAGAACGAGGGAATGGGCACTAATGAGACTTGGTACTCTGCTTGGTAATTCATTGAAGTAACTTTTCAGTGAGTGATCATGATGCTACAAAGCACAGAAAAGGACATTGGATTCTTCCCCACTGTATAAATAGCAGAAGGCCTAAAGACAACAAGCCTGTATGTGTTCAGCTGCAGCCTGACAGTTTTCTGCTGAGCTCAGAATTATCCCTGTCTTTAGTCCCATGAAAATCAATCCAGCATTTCTTATGCAGAAAGATAGAAAATGTATTTACATGTAAAGGTTTGTCACTCTCCATTCCTGCACGGATCTTTCAGTTTGGATCCTGGAACACTAAGAAACTACTAGAAAGTAAAAAAAAAAAAACAAACAACCAAATGAAAACCCAAACCCCACTCCCAAAAAACCAAACCCCTAAATTTTTGTGGGGCTCTGCATAGGTTTGAGGCCTAATTTAAGAGGAGACAAGTCTAAAAATCAAAAAGGAGACGAAAACAGATGAACACATCAGCAATAGGAAAATCTTTAAATTAACTAACTGTCTATATGACCTGCTAGCTTCAAGTATGCTTATTAACTTATAAATATGAATATGTTTTAAAAATACAAATAAATATATGCTTGTAACAGTCCTCTGGAGTCTTTTATCAAACCTTAGCTATTATCAATACTCTCTAAGGAAAATAAATATAAATTAAGGATAGAAATTACATCCTATAAAGGAAGAATTAAATAAACTGTTAAGATTCATTGCTCTCCTCCTCCATTTGATTTAATTCCTTCTGGGTTTCTTGAGAAATTGCCATTCTCTCTAGAACAAGCTTTTGCAATAGCTCCTATTACCAGCTTTTTCCAAAGCCATCATTTCATGATTTCATTGTCTGAGAATAGTTACGTGTCCTCAGATTGAAATTCCTCTTCCCTTCGCTTCCCTTCGCTTCCCTTCGCTTCCCTTCGCTTCCCTTCCTGGAACCTTCCCGGAACCTTCCCGGAACCTTCCCTTCCCGGAACCTTCCCTTCGCTTCCCTTCACTTCGCTTCCCTTCCCTCTTCCCTTTTCTCTTATTTCCCTTTTTTCCTTTATTTTCTCTTGTTTTTTCCCTCCTTTTGTTTTTCGTTACTGTATTATTATAAAATTGTCATCCTACCAAAGCCCAATTCATCTTTCCCTTTTTGCCCACTTACACGGATGCAGTGTGTGAAACAGTGTTATTTTGATTTGGTCACAGTTCATATCTGTGAGACACAGGTGCGATCAGCTGCAGCACTGTGAGACAATGATGAATGGGCCCTTTAGAGCTTAGCTTTACATTTCAAGAAACAGCAAAAGAGATTAAAGGAGAGAGAAACTAAATATGTGCCAGTGCTTGTCCCTCAAAAAGCAAGAACACTAAATCCATGTACAGGCACTTGCTCCAGCAACTACAGGAAGTGAATTCTAGGGAATACAAACCAGCTTGTATTTTAAGAAGGTGGTAGGTGAATTTGAGATTCAAGATGGGGGAACATATGGTTTGTGCTCTAAAACATATCACAGGTGTCCCAGTAATCTCATTTTACTGTTTACATTAGTGTTCAAGGGCTTGATTTCCTCCTCAGTGAAGAACAATTTTACATAAAGATTTATTAATAAACAGAGTAGATTCTTAAAGGACAAGTAACTGGAAGTTGGTTGCAATATAGCACCTCAATCCCACTTATGCAGACATCTCCTCTGTGGGTTTATGTCCAGAGGTTCCCATCTGTAACCTCTGGTCCAATTCTTATTGATTCACTTCCTACTTATACATGATTTTTTCACAAAAGTAGGTTAGGCAGAAAATCTGAATCTCCCCTCCCCAGACTAAAAATCAAAGAGTACAGAAGGACATTTAATATGAAAAGATTATGCTTAAAATATACAAATTGCAATGGGCAAACTATATTGCTGTGTTGTAATCCAAAATTTCAATCAAAAATCATTCTTCGTACAATATTGTTAAGGCTGGTATTAGAAAAGGATTTGCTAAATACTAAATAGAGAATCAATCAAAATTTTTATTGCAAAATGACATCTTAAGCAGAGCTTTTTCTAAAACACGATATATTTTATTTTATAAAGTTTTTATTTTTCTATTTCCTCTTATGTGCTAGAAACATTATTTAAATATCATTGTACTGAACAGAAAAATACCTTAACTTTGAAGCTCCATCTGGAAGTAAAATTGTATTTGTCAATGCTTCACTGAACAAAATTTTTCAAATGTAATTCAAGTATAATAATCACATTTAAAATACAATTTTTCATAGTTGTGTCCCATCTGCTTGATACTGATAAGGAGTTAAAAAAACAAGCTAAAAAAAATCAATGCTACCAAATGCTTATTAATTATAAAAAAACTTGTTTAGCTCACTGAGCACATTTAATGACAGGGATGTATATTCCCAGGTACAGATGCAAATTTTAGACTGTTCATTTAAAGTATAGTTAGACTGAACAAAGTTTATAAGCATCATACTCATTTCATTTAATCTGATTCTACACTGAATGAATCGTTCCACTGCTGGTAGAGCACACGATTTGTGCCTGGGTTAAAAAAAGTCATTGCATATTAAAAGTCAGTGAGGCGTAATGGATAAAGTTGCATACAATATACCTTCTGCCATTTTTTGCAAAATTAACAGCAAATTTAAGACTTAAGACTAATTTTCTCAGACTTTATATAAGTCCAGTAACATCATGAGCTGATTTAACCAGCTGATGTTGCATGAGGCATTCAGGTCAATTTGGTTGGCACAGGAATGCCAAGATTTCAAGGTTTTTCTCAGATCCAGCCTCACAAAAGACACAGGAGAGAGATAAAACACATTAATGATAATTTTTTTGACATCAATACACATCACTGCAAAAAAGAGTAGTCAAAAAACCAAGGCTTATGATATTGAAGCAGCCAGTTATAAACTAGTGGAGGTGGCAGAGTAGGAATGACTTCATTAGAGGCTTTATGAGCACCTTATTGGAAGGTATGTGTTAGGTTTTTATTACTGTAAATCTGGTTCTGGCAGAAGCAAGCACACTTGGGAAAAAAAGCAGTCAGTACTGCAGACCATACAAAATGATAGACCATAAATGAATTTGTGCCTTCAACAACACAGCCAGAACTTGATCCCACCACCCCACACTCATAAAAAATTTTTGGATATGTCTGTACCACAAAGGAGTGCTGCTTTCCAGAGCAGATCTGTGAGAGATATATCCATCTTCTTCCTCCTTTTCTTTTACTTTGCCATTTTCAAGTGATCAAATGTCTGGGAGACATGCTTTGACACATGGAGAACTGTCTTCAAACGCAGTGGGCATAGGCTGTGTATCCTACTGGTCTACGCAGCTTGAGACCAAACAAAATTTCATCAGTTCAACAATGAAGAGAAAGGTTTCGCTTTGTTCAAAACTTTTCAAGCTTTTTTTTTCTAAACCTTTGAAAGTAAAAATTGAAAAATCTTGTCCAGAACGGTTCCTCCTTGTGGAAAACTCCATTCACAATGATTTTAAAACTCCATTGATTTTCTTTTAATTTATACCATTTTTATTTAAAAACATACTCTTCAATACTATATTTTTTGTGAAACATTTTCTATTACATTGCTATTTTTGTGGATTAAAATGTTTTGCCACCCCTATAAGACTGAAAAAACCATTAGCTTTGTTTTAGAGCAATGCACTTTTGCCACTGTATTTCACCAGTTACATTGCAGTAATAGAGGTTAACACTGTTTAATGAATGACAAAAAAGCCTTTATGGAAGAGAGAAATTTGAAAAAAAATCAAAGCAATGTAGGCTTTGAAGCCACATTAAATCATTTATATAATACATCTATAAGACAGCTGTGATCTACTGAGATTTGCTGACACATACCACATATCAACCCTTATTCAAAGCTGTGAAGCTGCATGACACTGGGATAATAGTACCTGGCCAGATGAAAGTATAGGTTTTCATTTAAGCATTTATGGGAAGTACCATAACATGGCCAAACTTCCTTTATATGCAAATGAACAATATCTTTGCTATTGTAGTTGCTTAAATACAAAATCCATCTTGGTTTGAAAATGTCAGTATAACCTTTGATAAAGGATTAAGACTCTGCAATTTATGTCTAACCTAAACTGCAACTTCAAAATTCCAGGTTTTGACTCTTAAAGCTTTTTTCTTACGAGTTCAAATATTTCCCAGATTCAAAGATTTTGCTTCTTTCACAGATGTTTTTGAAAATGGCCTTGCAATGGTGACAGATTGATAGTGATTCTCAAAAGCTTTGTGAAAGGAAAATAGAGTGCAGATTATGTAGCAGAAAAGAAGAAAGGAAGAACAGAGCTCACATATATAATTTTTGCTGTGGAAGTTTGTACTATATTGTGGTGTTAGCAGTGTATCCTTACACACCATTTCTGATTACTTTTGATCTTAAAAAGTTTTGTGGCTACTACTTCCTGTTCTGCAACAAAAAAAAAAGCTTTAGTTCCTTACTTGTCACCAAAGCAAGAACGGTGCTGCTTTAACCAGAATGAATTCAACTGGAGAGACTGAAATAGCAAACACATAAGAGAAAAAGAAATTACATGTCTCATTGTTATCCCTAGAGACAAAATTTTAAGATGCTTGTGTTTGGTAATCCACAGGCAAGTTGTACTTCAGCCAGAACAGCAGGGAAGCAGAAAGTAAATGCGAAACGAAGACCTGGTGCCTCAGGTAAACTAGGGTAGAATGTTCTTGGTGTATTTTATATTCTATTCCTTGCAAGGTTATCAGTGCATTGATGCATTAATCTTCTGGAGAAGTCACATTGCTCTTTCCTCAAACTCAATTTTGAACACATAAGACCTTTTATTGAGTAGATGGTAAGCAGAGCAAATTGTGATTCCCCTGCTAGATGAAGAGCAAACTACTAAAACTACAGAGAAAAACCTCAACAACACAAGATATTTGGGTTCCAGGGTGAAGTGCTATTTTCAAGAACCAATTTGATCCTCACCAATTAAAGAAAACTTTCAAAATTAAAATTATTATTTAAACCTAACATTAATTGTTAATTGGAAGAAAAATTGAATATAGATACTGGGCTTAGTATATTAAATCAGATTTAGTCTGTTGACTATTTCAGCTAAATGCTTAATTAAAACTTAGCATCCAAACAAAAAAATGGTGCAGGTTCTCCCAAGACATCCCTGCTCCAGGCTGTGTCTACACTAGTAAGTGTTGAGTAGGAGGGGATGATCACTCCTCTGCAGCTGCCTCTGAGGCTGTGCCTATGTCCATACAACATGGAACACTGCTGGCATGTTTTCCTGGAGGGGCTCCCCTTGGGCTCATGCCCAGCTCACTCTCTGCCCGACCTGCCGGGCCTTTTCAGCCAAGCTGGCCTCAGCCAGGCAGCCCCCAGCCTGTGCCATCCCAAGGGCTCTGCCTGTCCTGGGTGCAAGGCTTGGCATTTCTCCTTGTCCTTTTTTGTCAAACCTCTGCCAACCCACTCTCCCAGCCTGTGTAGGTCCATCTGGATGGCAGCCCTGTCCTCCAGTGTGTTGATGGCTCTTCCCAGTTTGGTGTCATCTGCAAACTTGATGTCTCCAACACCTATTCTGAAGTTACAGCTTTGGCCATCTTGTGAGTGTCCATTTGCCACTTGAATAAACACAGCCTAAGGCATATGGTGGGGCAGGGGAGTTGCTCCAGTCTTCCAGGTTCTTCTTATTGTTCTTGGTTTTGCCTATGACTATGTTAACTGTGGGGACACAGGATGTCTGATTTGAGGTTCAGCTCCTCTAAACATACCAAGACTTTTAGTGACAAGACAAGGGGTAATAGTGTTAAACTAAAAAAGGATCGATTCAGACTAGATATAATAAAGAAATTTTTTATGATGAGGGTAGAGCAGGAACAGGTTGATCAGAGAGGTCGTCGATGCCCCAGGTTAGGATACTGCTGGTTAGGTTGATACTGTGTGGCTATGGCAGTAATGTCATTTTTCAAGCTCTTAATGTGAACTGGGAAGGAGCAAATAAATCCAAATGAGATGAGGTTTGGTAAGAAAAAGGTGTAGCAGGTCAAAAGTGGTAAAATAGGACAGCAGTGTGTTTCCTCAAAACTATAAAGTTTTTTTCCTGCTCGCTTCCAATATGTAATTAAAACCCTCTGCATCTCTTAGCAAATCTTCCTGTTTCAATGGTTGTGGCATATGCTTTGTTAATGAGTGCTAAGTATTAAAACATTTTTGTCTTCACAATTTCCTAATAACCACCTTTATTGCTATGCTTTTTTTTCCTTGGTCTTATATTGTAGTAATTTTAAAAGGGTATTGGTTGTGGTTCACACAGGTACTCACAAAATTTTGTTTGCATTCCTAAAAGAAATATTCTTAAAATATGTTTCTGTTTTCTGTAATGTTGGCTTTCACGTTGAGTTCCCTCATCATTCGCAATACAGGCTTTATGGAATCAGCAATATTGTCTTTTGAAAAGAAAATTGATATATGGTCTGGTGTGACTTATGTTTATATTCCCGAGAATTCCCTTGTTCCTTGGTAACTGTCCCTCTTCCCAATTTATTTCATTATTTCATAAAAGGATGCTTAAAAATAGCAAAATAAAATATTTTAAAATTTAAAAATGGCAGCTTCATGGGTTTTTTGGTAGCTTTTATTAGTTTTGTATTAACATTTAAATTTAAAATATTATTTAGACATCTCCAATTTCCTGTTTTTCCTGTCATATTTACTGAAGATTTTAAATGTGCTAAATTCTTTTCAGCATGCTTCTTTTCTTAGTGAGGAAAGAGTCCTGGACGGATGCATGTGCAGAATGCAGTATGTAGCACAGTCCTCGAATCTTTGGAGCAGCTGGTAGAATTTCAGTTTGTTTCTGGCTTCATGGCTGTGAGAAAGGGTTTGGAAATGAACTGTGTGGTGACAATGCATTGATGTTGCCTAAGACTTTGGACATTAGTAAGTTGAATAATAAAATATTATACAGTCTACCTTTTTGCAGCTGTACCTACTTCCTATGAACTGGTTTGCATTATAGCCTTTTCCTTCAAGTACATAAATTATTAGTTAATGAATATAATAGTATATTCCTGTTTTTAAAAAGTGGGATTTAAAAAATCCTACCTGCATTACTTATCTTAATCAGTTATTGCATATTTCAATGATGAAAATAAGTTTCACATGAACTATTTACACGTGTTTTTTTCCACGTTTGTCATGATTAGAAAGAAAAATTAGATTGGAAAATAGGTTTACAGTACACACTTAAAATTTTATGGAGAAAACCCTAAAATCTAGATTAAGTTTTTTAAAAGTCAGGGCAATATATAAACTCAGAAAACTTTTTGGGACTCACTTTTCCCTTTCCTTTAAAGAACAATTGCCTCATTTAGGAATAATTGGTATTCACAAGGGAAATGCACATGTTCTGAAACCTAGTAATTTCCAATTGCCAAGATACCTAATGAGTTGTCTTAACAAGATTACCAAACATATAAAAGGAACTAATTGCATTGCATTTAATTCTGAAATCACAACTAGATGCAAAATAGGTTTTGCAGCTGGCATTTTGCTGGCAATGCAAGATGAAAATGAGGAGGTAACTAGAGATCAAGGGATCATCCTGCTCAGTTTTTAGGAAGAGTCACTCCTTCCTTCTCAAATGACACCAAAATTATACGCCATTATTTCTTGAAGAGAGAAACATTTGAACAATCTGCGCCATGACAAAGAATTAGCCAAAAACATCAACTCTCCAGAAATGTGTTTAATTAACTGTTTTTCATTTATTTATTCCCACTGTGATCTGCTATTCAAATAGCAATAGACAGGTATTGTTTCATAACATAATTTCGGGGTTATATTTTTCATTCAAAATTTTACCTATGGTTTATTGTACTGTTTGCACATTCACAGATGCTTGCCTATGCTCCCCAATATTCAGTGCTTAAAACTCTTTCTTAATTACTGATTAAAACAAAATTTCATTGTTTTTTAAAAATATGAATACGAGATATTGCTATTCTCCAAAACAGATAAGAAAGTTTATTATCCTTACTGATACAATCATTGTGGTATCACATGACTTCTAGAATTATATTGCTGTTGTATTTTCAGAGAACACTTCATCTAGAGATCTACATATCCACTCTGACATGAAATGATGGATTGTTTTTCCTTTCTTATCTGTGCACTATAGTAATTATTATCAATCTTCCTATGTTCAATGTGTTACATGTTTTTTCCCAATAAATCAAACCTCAGGAAATATAATTTTTTTCTTTTTAAATATTTGTAAATTATGGGTATGATTTTGATGTTATGAGATTTGGTGTAAACTCCTCAGGAATATCTGTATGGTCTGGTTAGCTTTAAATCTTCCTGAAAAATTATTTGCTTAAATTTTTTTAATTTTGAAGAAAGTGCATGTGATAAAACATTATCATAATTTTTAACTGGTTTCCTTTTCTTGTTATTTAATCATCCTTTGAACCTTGGTATTTTTAAAATTATAGATGGTTATAAAGGTCTATTTTAATTGACAGCAGCTGGTGATAGGCTCATGCAACAATAAGACAGAAATTCAAGACTGAGGAATAAGAAGGGATGTGATTAAATCCCCCTTCTGTTTCTTTCACTTTATTAACTTATCTCCACATTGTGGCTGGCATGAGGTTCATGTGAAGCTTCATCATAATTTTGCTGCTGATCTGTACCATTTGAAATAGTTATCACAGATATTTACTATAATGTAGTCACTTTCTTCCACTATGTGTAAAGCAGCTATATTCTTCATCAAAAATAGTAATTATTCAAAGTCATCTACAAGAGATTAAGTACATTATTTGGGGATGCAATTTTTAGCACAACCTTCCACTGTTTATTTGTGTTGTGTGATTATCTACCTGGGTCATGAAGCATTCCTTCCATTTCTTATTATTTAACAAATAACTGGCATGTGTAAAATTAGAGAAAAATAATCACGTCTGGTTGTTGTGTCTTCTACTTGAGGACCATCAAACAAAGCCAGTAGGAAGAAGGTTCCCAAAACATGAAGAAGAATGGAGTTATTTTACCTTCATAGCTGAGCAGCATAAGTTCAAGTGGAGACAGGAAAACATCCTTGAATCCTTCAGGATCTTGAGATGTATAGAAGAAACAAACAGTTCACAAAATAACTGGCCCAAAAGTAGTTAGAATTCAAAGAGTAGTAGGCAAAAGCATCATATAGCTTTGGTTCATTTTTATGCTTCCCCAGATACATGCTTACTGTTTCTCATGGTTAAATAAAGGATACTAGGACAGCCTGACCTTGGTCTCACCCCGGCATGGCCCTTCTGTTTTTCCAGTGATGCTGGCGAAGTCTTTGAGGTCCATGAACATTTTCACCAGTGTATTGTATGTACATGTCCAATCTTTGAAATCATTCAGGGCATGACCACAGGAGTCACAGGAAATCTAACTCAGCCCTTCTACTCACAAATGAGATTTGTGCTATTCAGCCAGCTCTAAGTGCTTCTATTGTTAAGGGCATATATCAATTTCACTTTCAATTTCTCTTCCAAATAGGTACTGGGAGAAAATACTATTGAAGAGGAATAAGCAACAACAGATTTTGACCTGATAATATCTTTCTTTATCTCATCGTCTCATTAAAAGATATTCCACAAGAATGACCTTAAATACTGTAGCTCTTGTGAACTGAGATGGGTAAATTATGAAGTCTTTGCATAATCCTTCTTCAAGCAAAACAGAATGCATTTTTATACTTCTTGACAAGATGTGTGCCATATTTTCTGTAAATACACAAGACTTTTCTTCATCTAAAAATTGCAAACCAAAAATGAATCATGCTTGTAAAATTTTACTATCGTATTATTGCTCCGCACATCTGTTTGAGACTCTGCTATGATTGACTGAAAGGCTTGAGTAAAAATAGGGAAACAGACACAGCTGCAAGTAAAAGGAAAGGAAAAAAAAAGCAACAAACAGTAGAAGACAAATGATGTAACGAACAAACTGTTAAATCCTCCTCTGTCTTATCTTTACATGCTCTAACTCCTGTATTGAATTTTCCTAGTTCAGCAATATTTCCCCTATTCACTTGTCATTGTCATTCCTTCCATCTCTGTTAGACTGGCTCATTGTTGCATATGAGAAAGGGGGAATGTTGTAAGGCCCTGAACTGAACAGAGTTCCCTTCGCCTTGAAAGAGTTTCTGAAGACAGGACATTTCTTTCCTGATCCTTTTGAAGTAGTTAGAAGAGATACTCTGTTCTCTTTTCCTCATATTGCCATTTATATTTCTTTCTTAAGTGTGACTTGTGCATTTTAGACAATGCTAGTGATCATACCTAGACATTGCCTTAGCAATGCGGTAACACAACAAAGGAGAGGCGAAGAAGCAGCACTTCCATTTATCCTTTTGAGGGATCTTTCAGTACAACAGTAATCTTGGCAGTGGAAGGCACACAGGTACATCCATTCACACCCAGGGGCCTCTCAGGGATGGTGTTATGCAGAACAAAAGAGGCAAAAAAAAAAAAAAAAAAAAAATTAAAAAGCATTTTTAAAGTCTTGGTTAGAGAGTTTTTTTCCTCGGTCGCCTTATCTTCAAACTTGTCTTCATTGATTCTGAGGAAGCATAACTTGATCCCTATTCCAGAGTGGTGAAGCAGCCACATGGTATTATCTCTAAAGCGTCTGAGTGCCTGACGACTGGCAAGCAAGGCTGTAAGGCTGCACAGTGTAACTAACAGTGTCAAAAGTGCTGATCAGCATTTCATTCATGTGAGCTGATAACTATATTTCATGATTATAAAAATTGAAGAAATATAAGAATATACCCTGGAACACTATTATAATTAAAATCTATCTCCAAGCAACAGCATTGCATTGAAATACATTGGCACTATCTCTTTCAATCACAACAAATCTATTGATTATTTAATTTTGTTATTATGTGATTTTCTAAAAACAGTTGGTCTTAGCCTTTGCAGAACCCCAATAAAACAATGTCTTAAAACTGTAAATACAATAATGCTGCAGAATTTCTGGGAGACAGAAAACATTTGACTTGTCAGGCAACCTCCAGCACACAGAAGTACCATAAGCAAAACCCCTGTGCATAATAAAATGACATCTACTCCTACAGCTGAAACACAGGAGAAAATGTGGTAACCTATACTCCTACAAATTCCTAGGCTAAACAACTTGGAAACATCCAAAAAATTTATTGCAATGCCCTGAGCTCTCACTACTGTGTATCTAGCTATAACACTGAAAAAAAAATCGCCTCTTTTCTGCACAGGTAAAGAAATTAAATGCAAACATGTTTAATGCGAGCGTAAAGCCACTGCATACTTTTCATATTAGCACTCCCCCAGTGTACATTGTCAGATTGTTAATGAGAGGATGGTGAGAAAATGAGAGGAGCAAAGCAAAGCGGGGTCCCCCCCCCGACCCCCGACTGGATAGAAAGAACATGTATGTGATATGTATATGATACTCTGAAGTAATTTATAAGTTAAAAAGTGATAAAAAATACAGCCAAAGAAAAAAAAAATCTGTTTTCTTGCACATGAAGATTCTAGTCACTGTCCTATCTTTCTGTGGTTAAAAGTGCAATGGTATCTTGTTATCTCTTTCTGCAAAGCCCTTTCAACTGTAATTAGTATGAATGCTAATGAACTGAGATTCTTCAGATAAATATGAAAATCTTTTTTTAGATGTTTCTTGGTATTACACAATTTCTTTAGTTCTAGCAGCTTTTCCCAGTAACTATGTCTATTTTGAATAAAGTTCAGTAAATTTTCCAGTTCATGTTGCAGTTTGGATAGTGAAGTGATATGATTAAAACTTGGTCAAATGCTGCAACAAAGTATTTGAATAGTTTTTGAATACGATCATAAATTTGTCTTGGAGCAGGCTAGTCTTGGGGCACCCCAAATGATTTCCCTCGTAGAAGCTGTTGAAATTACTCATTCTGAAGGCTTGGCTAGAAAAACCAAGAGAGACTTCCAATCTCTAGTCTGCTAACCTGCACTGAACTAAAAGTTCTGTACTTCAAGACCGTAATAACGTGTTTTGGGGGATCATCTGTAAAAGAAAACACAAAAGACTTTTACAAAACCTCAATGCCTTATTGCTTATTTTAGAAGAACTTACTCCTCAGAATGTGATCTTTTAATATGGCTATTTTTGCTGCTATGCTAGCAACATTTATGTACACAAACATGAATGGACACAGGCATGTTGTGGCAGAGTGAGCAAGTTTATACCATGAGACTTCTAGCAAAAAGAACAATACATTGTATAGGTACAGGAGTTTATATCTGAGCACAGGTTCATACTATCCATGCCACCTGAGTAAATTTTATTTCCTCCAGGTGTTTGCTTTTCTTGTTGTAACTTCTACAGTTTACTGCATTAAGTTATGAATGTCTCTACCTGGGTTTGCATCAGGGTGCAAATTAAACCTGACTGTGTCCTAAAGTTGCTGTCAATCTGCTTATGAACTGCAACACTTTTTCCTGAAAATGATGACAGGAGAACTTTGGGTGGATTAGAATTCCAGATTAGGCTCAACGCGCAGCAATTGTGGAATGAATGTACACATATAACAAAGTTCCACCGAGAAAAAGCAAGACAAAACCGAAACATGCTGTTTGTCCTGTAGTTTGCTTTATATTCAAAGTGTGGGACCAAACCATAGATCACACAGTCATCTAGCAAAGTGATATAAAAACGTGACACCTGCTGCAGTGTTTTATGCCATTAGAAATGGTAATTAGTAATAAAGCCTTTGTCTATTCTTTGTAACAACATCTGGCTGAACATCCATTGTACTATATAATATAAATTATGTTTAGAAGCATACAGCACCTGTAATGCTTACATGGAAAAAGTGATTTCTCAAGACTTCTTGACGTGTTTAGATGTCAGTTCTGAAGCCTTTTAAATGAGTTTGTAATTTATCTCTGGTTGGAAACCAAGCTGATCTGATTACAAATGGGCACACAAGTTACAAGACACTGGGACAAATTAAAACTAAAGGTGTTTACCTTTTGAATTTCTCATGCATTTGCAAGATGAAGTTATTGTTCTTAAAGACTAATATTCGTAGAGTATGTATGTATAGATATTAATATATCTAGATGTATATGTATCTCTATATATGGATATATAAATATATTCTACTTACATATATATCTACATCAGAATATATATGCATACATACATACCCATTTCTAGATATATGCGTATATATCTACATCAATAGACATATATGTGGAATATATATTGAATATAACTGGTGTTTGGTTCCAACGGAAGTGATGCCAATGTTAAATCCCTCTGTTAAGTTTTAAAGTAATGCACACCAGAATTTAATTATTCCAAGAGATACAAATGAAAATTTGTTTGGTGTGATTATTTGTCATCACCACTTTAGCAGAAGGCACAGACTTATGCTAGTATTCTGCTAAGGTTCCTCCAGAAGCAATTATTTTGCTCCTGTTTTTGTTAGGTGAGTAATGTTCTCCTTAAGAACTGAACTAGAAGAAGATTATTAGGTGGAGTGCAAAAGCACAGAGAAAAATAAGAAGTCCAAACCAGACATTTTTGTATTGCTTTTTAGATGCCATAAGTAATATTCCGGATCTGAATTTTAATTTGCAAGCTGGCAATAACTAGAGTTTGAATTTGCATCAGGAAATTACATCCAAATCTTGTGCACAGAACTGTTTTCTCTCATTTGTGTCAAATGCAGCTGCAGTGTATCGGTGCTACATTTTTTTGTGGTACAGTTATTTGAAAGAAAGAGATATGGAAGGAGCTAAGAAGGTGTAGTCTTGTGTGTGAACAAAGCTGTTTCATCACCTGACAGCACTTCTTTAAGTCATGACAGCTTCATACCATTACCTCAATATTATTAATAAAGTAATGATCAAATAATCCAGCTATCATGAATTGTGTCAAACAAGACTTCTCAGAGATTCTAGTAGTAGCATTGGATTTACCCTATTAAAAGATTTCCCCTTAGTTTCTTTTAACTAAGTGATGCATACAGAAATTAAACTCCTTTGAGAACTTTCATTTATACTTTCAGAAAATAAATTAAAAAAAAAAAAAAAAAAAGCTAGATACCCAGAACAATATTCCTATCACATTTGCCTTATTTCGTTTATTTCTTTTGTAACTTCTGACAAATATTTCTGTAATAACTTACACTGGAGAATAGCTTGCACGAAATATATCTAAAAAAGAAAAGGTCAGGCTCATCCTTTTCTCCAGTCAGAAGACATTCCAAAATGAACCAGAATTCCAATAACATAATAATAATAATCCCTCTTGCTTTCAGAGACAATTTTCCTTTGGGAACACCTTGCCAAACAAGAAACAAGCATAACTATCAAGTTCAGATGTGAAGCGATGTTGTATTCAGAAAAGAGAAGCTCTTTTGAATTAGAGCAATTTTCAGTTAAATTTATTCCACTTCACAGCAGGAGAGACTGATACTGTTGACCTTTGTTGCATAGGAGTTGTAAAACACTTAGTGTTAGTGCTTTACAAAACAAAACAAAAACTGTAGAATACTCATTAATGGACTTCTATACAGATTAAAGGGAGCATGACTGAGCACTCTGCCAAAAGTGTGGTGAAGGGAAAAGTTGTTAAGACCTTTGCATTATATGAGTGAAAGTGGTATGCTATAGCTTGATCTTTTTGGCAGATGCATGAGAAAAAATATTCAACGTACAATTGATAGGAATGAAATATTTTTGAGTCCTTGGAGAAAGCATAAATAGAAAAAGATAACAATGCTTATTCCGGTCTATGAAGAGATAAAAGTGCATATTCTGCTCTTCTGTTGGAAGACTCTATCCATTTGGCACAGTGTGTTGCTTGCTACTATGAGACAGGAATTGAATTTCCATAAAATACAAACTTTCTAGCTGGTGTAGTTTAATAGACCTTGGTCTCTGTGTAGAGAGACATTTGAAACTGGGGTCTCATCTGTGACTTCAGAAATAATATGTAATAATTCTGTATCTCAGAAATGTACAATTATCAGACTGTCTAGCATTTGTAGGAAACCCACAACCCCAAATTAAGATAGAAATCTAAATCCCCAAACAGACACATTCTAGTTTCTAGTCATCAAAAAGAGTTATTTGCCCAAATTGAATAGTAAAAAATATATTTCTAGCTTATTTTCCTTGATCACTGAATGTACAATTTTCTTAATTTAAAATTTCACTTTCCAGTTTGTCTTTCCATTTAGCTGTATTGCTCTTTGACAGCTGACCAATCTTTCTCTACCAATTCATATGCCACTGAAATCAGTGGGGCATTTCTGTACACAGGGAATTTAGCCCTATTGAAAAATACTGAATTACACCTTTTTCAGTAAATAGTAGAGTTGCAAAGAACATGCGTCATTAGTGCATTCATTCAGCATTAGTATTACATCCTTGAAAGGCACATTATGTGACTATGTTAGATTTGTGGCTTCACTCAAACATGATTTTTTACAGCTCTCTGTATTTATCTTCTATTCTGACCTATTGGAAACCTTAAAGTTGATCCCTGTTTTCATATATATGTACATTTTTTCTCTTTCATTCGCATAGAATATGTCTGAAAATATAATACAGTCAAGGTTGCCCCCAAGAATTGAAAGTGAATAAGCAGAATCAAAATAGCAAATAAGTGAAGTTTTATAACTTAATAACTTTCAGACTACAGGTCTATCTTTTTGACTTCTGTCCTATCCAAGTCAATAAAGTGCAGTGTTTTATAAATATCCACAATAGTTACTTTAAAAATTCATCAACTTACATTTTTAGAAAGTAGCAAATTCCAAACACTAAGTTAGTGGAAATTTCTTTGGAAATTAGGTAACCTTTTTAGCAGTTTCTGGACTCCTACCACTATTGCTCTAAGATCATCTAGACTCACTTGTTTGGTGAGAGCAGTTTTCATTTTCCGTGTTTAAAAAGTGTGTCAACATAAACTCTAAGGACTGGAACTGATACCACTGACTTAAAAACAGGGGCCACAAACCTGTTTCTTAGAGCTTGTTGGTAGTGAAAGGATTCAGTGGATAGCAGGACACTGAAGTCTTGCTTTCCCTCAACTTACCATGGACTTGTGGATTTCAGCAGTCCTAATAGATAATGGCTCAGTCTCAGGCAAACAGCAGGTAAAATCCTGCTGTTCTCCTGACTATTGTCTTTAAAATAAATCTGGCTGTAGATTTCTTCTAATCCTGTTCTAGTTACTTCTCTGCATCAGGTTGTAGGTGGGTTGGAGATATGCCACCTCTTCTGTCAGTATCGTTTCCTGGGCAGTTTTTTTTTTCTTTTTGTTCTGTTGTTTCAGTCCTGCTTAGCTCTTCCATCCCAAAATAATGGCAAAATGTTGATGTTCAACATTAAAAAAAAATCCAAACTTGTAAATTGTTCTGTGATTTCCTCAAGACAAAATATTTTTTTCTTTCCTACTGGTTGAATCACCACACCTATTAACAGTGTCAAGCAGCCCAGCCTACCGCAAATTGCACTGTGCCTGGTGAGTCATGCAAACTAATGCTTAGAAACTCATATCTTTGTTTTATTCTCTTATAAAATGCAGAATTACAAAAACAAACAAGTTGGCACATGGAACTGCCAGCTTCAGCTCACATTTCCAGCAGACTATATAATTAAAATAACTAGTGAAAAAATATGCATCTGCAGAGCAATATTTGTTTAGTTGAAGCAGTTAATACGAAAAGCCCCATACTGATGAAAATAATATTATAGTATTTAATACTTTAGGTTTTATTAAACCAACCTTTTCCTTCTTATTCCAAATGTGGCACTGTACCAAATAGCTTCTTTCTTTGTAAAAGAAATTCTAGTGTATGTAATAACAATTTCTTTTCAGGCAGTTCTTCCTCAGGGACAGGGCTGTTTCTTCCCTTTTCAGAAGGTGTCACACTGCTTTCTATTACTATAGTAATATAACCAATTCATAAGAAGTTTTCAATTTTAGTAGAGAGAAATGCTCATGTATCTTCAGAGACTTTTTGCACAAATGCAGTTTGTCTTATCCTTGCCTTTCAGCATGGGAATTCATAAAATACTTGAAGATTAAAGGACAAAAACCTTTTTCCTGAATTTTTTCATGCTGTTATGATTTCGTGTTACCATTGGGTCAATGGAAGTTGTACAATGTGCATTGTTTTAAAACTAAAATACTGGGCCTTCTACTGGTTCAAGGATTTGAACTTTTTGTTCACTGTGGATAGGACAAAGAAAGGGTGGGGAAGACTAAGACAAAATACTACAGGGTATGGTATATCTGCCACTCTTCATGCCTCTTGATGTTACCTGTTGGTTATAGACAGATGTGAGGTCCAAGATTACATCATTCTTGCTGTCTAGACAAGACACATCACCTTGAGGTGATGGTATGATGAGATGCAAGACCTTCTCTGTTTCTCTGGCTAAGTCATTGGTTAAAAGGAATTGTCAGGTTCATTGTCTTTGTGCAAGGCTTAGCAACTGGGTATGCCTTGTTGTGCAGTAACAGGGCATTCCAAGTCATCCATTTCATTTTCGTATAGGCATGATGAAACCCTCACTACAGTTCATCATCTTGCTCTGGATTTCTTGCCACACATAAACTGGTGGCTGAAGTACCGTCTTTATGTTTGCCTGACCTGAAGCTGTCCTTAGCCGTACCAGAGTAAGACACTGCCACAGTGCTGCCACGGAAATAAAGCTCCAATAAAACAAGCATGGGGAAAATTATCTGTGAGGGCTCTGAAGCTGAGGAAGAAGAATCAGAAAAGTAGAGGGTGGGGACTCTCTATGTCCCACTTAGCCCACTCCTCACCTAAGTGTTTAGTTCTCCATGAGCTTTATCTGACTTTTATTCTTAATTGATGAGAAATCTGAAGCATTAAATTTTAATCAAGGTTTTTCTAAATACTGAGTGATGTAAATGTCATGTAACTTTGCATTTAATTGCCAGACTTATGTTGGAAAAAAAGTCAGACTGCTTATACCAAAAATTCATTTTGCCAATATGAACTCACCTTTTGCTAAGACTCACATTCAGTCCTCACTGAAAGCAGCACGTCTATGTGCACACAGCAGAAAGGGAAATTACTCTGCTTTTCTTCTTTTTTCCCAGTATATTGTTGTGTGCAATACAGTGTGTAACAGGCTTGTCTTAATCAGTTACCCTGCCAGTTAGCACTGTGACCTTTACAAGATTCCCTTGGCTTTCTGTGAGAGGCAGATGTCACTATCATGGGTTAACTAAGCTGCATGATTTTCCTCTGGAAGATAGCCAAACCATATAAAGTGCTCTTCAGAGAGAATGTATCTGTTACTTAAGATCTCATCATTTTACTTGTCAAAGCCCACAGCATATGTCAAAAACATTTAGGTTACCTTAGGTGCTGAAGGCCTTTCTGACTTGGGATTTATTAGAAAGTAAAAAATAAAACCTACCTCTAAGCTGTGGAGGTTTTTTTAAGAAACAAAAAATTACTTTAAATATAGGAAAAAAAGTATTACGGGAATCATAACCAGGCTCGTTTCTAATAAAACACTATCACCTTTCTATGAAACACTTAATTTTGCAAATATTGTAAGTATTGGGGTGTACTTAATATGAAACTGTGAATCATATGCTTAAATAAAATTATTTAAAATATAATTAAAGAACAATAAAATTATGCATTTTTATTACTGTTTTGCTACATTCCTGTAATACATATTTTAGCATTTTCAGTAATATAACCTGAACTATCAGTGACTATATTAATTCGGGAATATAATTTTCTCTGGTGTAAGTGTGACATAGTAGTAAGTTACTGTAAAATATCTATTTCACTGTTACATGAAAGGTGTGGAATTTCTGTTACAATACACAGAGACCTATTCATTGAGTTTTCAGGAATTGCTTGTTTTCCTTCAGGAGAGACTCAGCAGCTTTTAATTAAAACCATTAAAACCAACAGATTTTAATGACTATTAATAAAGTGTGTAATAAAGTTACTTCCTAAATGGGTCTAAATCAGAAATCTTACATGTGGAACCACCCTCTTCCTAGTGAAGGTAGAATCTGAGAGTTTTATGAGCTTGTCAAAATAAAATTGACACTGAACATCTTACAGGGTTTACAAATCCCATGGCTATTCTGGGTGGCCAGGGCAATGGTTTTCTGCATGTACTGTAATACAGTTTATGCTGCAGGATTTCTGGGGCTGTGGGATATCAGAATTTTGGCATCTCGGTACAAAATGTCTGCAATGGGAGCACTTAGGTTCCTCCAAAATGAGGTCTTCTCACCTGTGCCTGTGCAGTGGCACAGTCCAAAGGCATGGTTTGGTTTTATGAGTAACCAAATAACTTTGCTAGCAATCACTACTCACACTCCAAGCAAATAGATAGCTTGTATCATATTGCAGGATCAAGGCAATTAGTTTTTCATTTTTCCTGCGTAATGGCTCACTGCTGCAACAATTTTGAACTAGTGTCTCACTGGACACGACTTAAGTACAAGGGTCTGCTTTCCAATTTACTCCCAAGCACTTTAACTCCTTGAGATTTCTGGGGTATGCAGCTGCCCAAACAATTCACTGTGTGTGTAAGTTGGGGAGCCTGGCCAGAGCTTCACCAGAACTCAATATATTTTTATAGGGATATAGGAGCACAATGACTAGAAAGCTGGATGGTGCTGGTGGCAGTGTGCAACTTCAGGCTACTCAGACTATCAGTTTTCCTGACCTGAATGATTATTCTTTTCTTGGCATATTTTTCACAACTGCTCCCACTAAAAGAAGGTACTGAAGGCCCCCTGGTCAGCTGGAGCATCCTGCTAGTTCATGTTTTAAAGGATATTCTGTTTGTGAAGTGTAAGATGTGGGCTGAAAAGAGGTCATATTCTTTTAGGGTACCACTTCTAATACTTAAAACTCTTTTGAGATAAAAAAATGAGAGTTCTCAGTGTCATGTCTCAGTCTGGTATCCCTTTCACCAGAGAGCCATGGGGAGCTCAGTGTAGAAACTGACTGTTTGGAAATGTTCCTAAATGAGGACAAGTCCTCTTTCCTATGCAACTCTTTAGAATGTTCCCACTTGATGTTTAAAGAAGATACTAGTAAGGTTTTCATTTATTTTATTGGTAGTGTGGACTACTCTGACTTCAAAAATGTTCTGTCATGCTATCTAGTAGCTAAATCAAACCATGACTGTCCTATCAATGTATTGAGGATGAAGTACTAAAGAACTAACGTGCTGTATTTCAAAGAAAAAGCAGCAAATAAAAGTTGTAATATCATCCTTTTGTGCATCGGGGTTTTTTCATAGAGACATTTCCTGAAACCTAATTTGGATTGACATAGTGATAAGTATTCTTCACTATTGCTGATTAAATATAGTAAACTCACTTTTTTAGGCAAGAAGATCACCATGTTATTTGTAGATAGATAAGACAATCCATCACTATAATGATTCAATAGTCTTTCAGTGTTTCAAATTCAACTGCTTTACCCTTTGTGAATAGCTGTTTTGCATAACACTCTTTCACTTTATTTTAACCTAAGTCACCATTTGTCTTCCAAGTGTCCTGTCAGGTACATTGAAGACATTTCTTTGCATGCAGCATTATAGAAAAGTCATTATATAGAGCTATAAATGGAACTTAGGGTAAATAACTTTAAAGGTATAACACAAAGCAACTTAAGATCTGAAACTCACAGCTGTTT
This sequence comes from Dasyornis broadbenti, assembly GCA_013397935.1. NCBI lineage: Eukaryota > Metazoa > Chordata > Aves > Passeriformes > Dasyornithidae > Dasyornis > Dasyornis broadbenti. The sequence continues at coordinate 1,401,723 of VZRN01005529.1, forward strand.
TGGAAACAATCATAGAGGCATACCATTGAGGAAAGAAAATGCAGTGACTGAAGGAATCTGTGTCAACATAAAGGCAGGCCAGATGTATTTTGGTAACTGGACAACGACCCAAACAGTATTTTTAGGTTAGAGTTTTTATTATAGTTTTCACTGGAGAAATTGTCTTTGTTATGTTAAAGGCAGAGAAATAAAGGGAAGAATCTTTTCCAGTCATGTCAGTAAATATGGATCACAAGAAATCTTGATGTGACTCTTTCCAATTATTTATCTGCATGAAATTGAATACAATTCTGTTTCAGGAAAAGGACTCCAAGTGTTCTCTAGAAGCTTTTCAGAATTCTTGGTAATGAAGTTCCAATTCACTTATGCTAAACTGCTTCATGTTAAAATATCATGGAGACACTAATTGGAATGAAAATAAAGCTCCAAGGAGACCACTACAATTGGCATATAATGGATATGTTCATTTTCATGTATTTCATGGTACTTCAAGTAAGGTTCCAGTACATTCAACATATCCAGCAAAATAAATCACAAATTCTATCTTTGGTTAAAGTGAGCAAGATTACTTTTGAAGATAATTGGTACTCTCTACTGTCTTTGAATCTCTGGCAGTGAGGTCAATTTTGAGACATAGTGTCTTGGGAAACTCGCAAACTCCTCTTGTTGATTTACTTCTGCATAGAGGCACTACATTAGGAGGCAATATGAGAACTGGCAAGGGATAACTCTTGCCACTAAAGTAAACATAGTCTATTTTCACATGTAGGTCATACACAACTGATCTTGTCTCATATAATTGAACAGAACCATGCTGTTCAAAAATTGTATAGAGATCTGCTTCATTCATTGCTTGAGTTGTACCTGATTACATCTCACAGCATGAAGCTGATCCAAGAAAATAAATAGTGCCAGCAGTACTTACAAAATCCAAGTTCCCCACCAAAATAAGATAAATATTAATCCAAATTATATTTTATTTCGTATGGAAACACATTCACATGCTTTCAGTAGTATTTCAGTGGACGGTAATTCTATCTATGTAGAACAAGGTGAATAAAACACACACCTGTAGACAAATCATGGAACAATTACAGGCAAAAGTAATTCTGAGAATTCTTCAAATAACATTGAACCATTTAGTGTTATTTGATACTCAGAGAAGGGGGAAGTTAAGTGGGACTATATTGAAGAAAAATGTCAAAATTAGCCAAATAAATTATTTAAATAAATATTGCAGACAGCTCTGTTATAAAGACATGACATCTCATTTAAAAGAGACACGTCTATTCATGTGTTTAGGTTTATTAATTTATATTTCTGTTTCTTTGTGTTTATGCTTTTCAGAAGGTTTTGTAATGCTTCATAGAACACTGACGAGAAAGAAATAATGAAAGATCTTGTCTTCTCTTGAATAAATCAGTTCTTCGATGTTTTAGATATAGCTAGAAAATCAAATATTATGTTGTTTTTGCCTGTAAATGTCCCCAGATGGTAAAAAGTAGGAAAAAACACAGAAAAATAAGTACTGAAATATTCAGTCCTGAGTCCAGAGTTCTGAGCAATGGGGGATCTGAAAATGTGTTTTTGTAGTGAAAGGTATGGTACATCCTTATAGTACAATATCTGTCCATTACTGTAGATGAACTTAACACTTTCAGTACAGTTGCATTTCAACTATGCCAATAATGCTAAATCAAGATTTTTGATACAAAAAAATAAATTCTAAAACATAAATGCTAAAAATAAATTAAATTCTAAAACATAAGGAAAAAAGGGTTTTTTTTTTAGTGCAAAAATCTTTGCTCATTTTGAACAATGTTGAAAATTATACATCTATGATAGTTTTTTAACTTCTCCACTTGCCTTCAGTATTCAGTAGGCACTGAATCTGGCCTATCACAACCTAAGTGCAAATTACACTTGAGAACACTTCACATCCAAACTTGCAGCTGAGGGTGATTTTTTGTTGCTTAGTAGTAATTCTTTGTATAATAAGGTTTATAATTAAAGTGCTGACACTGCTATAACTGTAGAGGCATAAACAGTGCAGCTATAAATAGTGCAGTAACTGCAGCGGCAGACTTTGTCAAGTGGTTTGTACAGGACAGCTCGGCTGTGGCAGCTGGTGGGATGGGAGAAATTATGTTGAGGTCTGCTGATCAATTCCTTTTTGATGTTATTGTTAAATCTTTTACTTCTTCAGCAAGAACTGAATTCATTTTGTTTCCCATAATTGGGGCTTTGCTTGAAATGGACAATCTCAATTTAACTAAAACATGCATCCAAATTTCAGTAAAAGAACAAATTATATCTGACAGACCTTGGCCTTGACATTTAAAATTACACCATAGTTGATTAAACTCTATGGTATTTAGAGACGTACAGGACTTCTAAAGGGGAGTGAGTTCACTAGAGTATTCACAAAATTCAACATAAGTGGTAAGAAATAATGGAGACATTAGCCAGAGTTAATGTTACTGGAGGTTAATCTGGGACAAGTAGCATAATGTGTAAGTTTTAAATATTTAAAGGTCTCATGAAGACCCCAAAAACTAAAATCAGCATTTAGCATATGCTGTCATGTCAAGCAACACTATTTGACATCAATAAAATGTTTTTTTAAGAATTACTTTTTCTCCCTTAGTTATCATTTCATTCCTGTGATCCTCTAGCAAAGGTCTTTTTGTGAGAGAAATCCAACCACTTTCTCTGTTTCCAAACAAAATTTATTAAGGGTCCAGTGACATAATGGTTGTCTGTGACAGTGTATTTCCTCTCTGATAGACAATGCAGCACTAAATGCAGTTTAGGACCAAATTTTCTCTACTTTTCCTTCTGTGTTTCCTGTCATCCTACCTACCATTTTTGTTTGCCGTACAGAGAAGAGTAGGTGGGGCTTCATCAGCTCTGTCTACACTAGCGAGTTAGATACGATCAATGTGCAGGTTTGAGCACCAGTGTAGGATCTGGACAGTTGTCAGTGCCTGTATATAGTTTGAGAAACAGTGCAGGCCAGGGACTGATCCCCCCATACAATATGTGAAAACCATCATGTCATGGAGAAGGGAACTAAACCATGAAGTTCTGCCACGTCACTGGCCTTAAGCAGCAGGAGCAGATCTACTCCAAAGTAGAGCCAGATGGCTCTAGGGGAAATGACAGGGTTCAAATGTAACGACACAAGTCAGGTAGAATCTGTTTCTAGGACAGTTCATTAATCTAATTTCAACATTGGTTAATATATTGCATGTACATAGATAATTTCATCTACTTAGGAAGATGCAAGAAACTTAAGTCAGTTCTACATGCTCCTAAATAAGATTCTGGCAGATTCCCTTATGAACAATATCTGGATATCTGGATTACTTGATGGACACTATTAAAATTGGAATAAAACTAAATCTACTACATTGGACCAAAGTGAACTCAGTTGTGTTGATCTTTGTATTGGCCTGAGACTCATTTGCACTGAAGATGCTGTTCTGGCCCCTGATTGCACGTACCTGACACAACTTACCCCAGTGCAGTGATTAATCTCTTGTTAGATACAGAAACTGATACTTTAATGCCCAGCACCCACACAGTTATGCACTGAAAAGAGAGACATTGGAGTGAAATAATCAGGTTTTTCAAGGCAGTGAATTTGATTGCTGTAAAACAAGTCAGATAAATTATAGCACTTGGACTTTAACCCAAAGGAGTTTTAAATGCAGCATGGACTGTTCTTGTGGTTTCAAGTAATGGTTGCTACGGGTGACCCAGAAATGAAACCAATCATGGCATTGTAATTTAAAAGTAAAACAGCTGGCAAAATATTTCCTCTCAAGCCTGTTGTTTCAGAAGAAAATGAAAAGGTCGGGAGACTTTTTATTTACTTCTGAGACAACATGGACTGCTTGAACTGAGGAACATATTAATGTTTTCAACACAGCTTTCTATTACGTGTCAGGAACTCCATTCCAGGATATCACACTGAAGATGATGAAAAAAGACAGAAGATAGAATGAAATGTTTGAACCTAATGGAAAATAATCAACCATCTTTACATTTCTATTTTACATTTTATCAGTAGTCCTGATTGCATTCTATAGGTGGTGGTATTTCACCTAAAAATAACAGTTGCTGCAAAGTGCATGGCTGTCCACACAGTTACAGTTCAAAATGCTAAGGAGTTTGTGTGACAGTACAAGCTGACCACAGCAAAATATCATGTTTTCCTCTTGGAATAAACAGTGGTAGTGTTGTCCAGATGCATACAATTGGTGACTAAGATTTACCAATACCTACAGAATTAGAGAAGGAGGAAAGGTGAGGGGGTTTTAAAAATGGTTCATGTTTTAACAGGAATTCCTGTAAGAAGCAATATTGTTCCTGCAGCAGTGTTCTGATTAATGAAATGTTCAACAAACAGCAGTGGCCATCCTCAAAACAGACCACAGTTTTGGAAGGAACTGGGAGGGAGAATTATGTTTGCATCACATGTCTTTATTAAACGCGTCTGAGTCTTAACGCTGTCTTTGCATGATGCTTAAAATTCTAAAGATCCTTTGTTGACTTTGCTTAATGATTCACACATTGCCATTGTATTTTTGCTTAATTATTTGATTTTTGTAAGCTTTTTTCACTTTTTCTGGTTGTTAACTTGTAACAGCAAATATAATAAGTGTCAAGGAAAAACAACTTGAAAAGATCCCCGGTTTCAAGAGCAAGAATCCCAATTTTAAGAGCAAACAGTCAGCTGGATAGGAGAAAAACCTCAAGGCACACATTCTCAGAGACAGAAATCAGTGGATATGTGTTTTTCTAGAAGAGTATTTTGGCCACCCTTTCTTGCTGAAGTAGTGTTGCTCCCAAAGTGCTCCCAGTAACAAGGATGATTGTGGTAAACCAGCATAATGAATAAAGTCCACAGCCAGCACATTTCTACTTTATTTCAACCGACACTAACCAACCTCCCTTTTTATTTTTATTTAAAGAAAGAAAAGATCACTGAAATACACATGCTCCTTCCCAATGCATCTTCATTAAGACTTCAATTTTGCTAAGTCTCTGACGAAAGGAGCTTGAGGTGTTAAGGGATTTTGAAAACATGCAAAGAGACAAATAAAATAGCCTGAACTAAGCCAACTAAAGTTTCAAATAGGGAAGAACCCGAAGTCCTTGCAACTGTGGAACTTGGCAATCAAACAGCAGGGAGACCCTTTACCAGTAATTATTTTAACATTAGCCACAATCAGTGAGAAAATAGCAGAAAGTGCTTTTCTTCACAGCTATGACTTCCAAGATGTACTGCTGTGTGCTCTTTCTTGCAAACTTTAATAAGAAATATGATGATAAATGGCATCCTTTGCTAATGTTTTTAAGACAGCCAAAATAGAACATAGTGTTTCCTATTAATAATTTTGTAGCATGCCATGTAAAATGTGAGAAATCAGAATATGTGGAATGGGAAAAAAAAAAGTTTAAAAAATATAGAGGAGCCACTGTCTTTGGGAGATATTTTCTAAGCCACAAATACCATTTTTTCTTACCTTTATAGTCCCACAGCTACAAAACAGGTGCCAAAGCTAATTCTCTGTCTGTTTTTGCCTCTCTTAAACAAACTGCTATTTTATTTGTTGATTTTAGATACTCAAGGTGGTGGTAAACAAGGGATATAGTACCTTCTATTCATTCCATTACAAATATTAGATGTATTGGCTAAATTTTTACTTAAAATATGTGGAAATAGCTAATATGAAAGTAATAAATGTAAATTGCACTTCTCTTTAGATGACCACATGATGCATTTATCTGATTTCATAACAGACTACTTTAGCCGTAGGCAATTATTTTCAACAACAGCAGGTTCCCTTGGGAAGCTGTGCCTGATCTTCCAGGTACGACAAGATTTAAGTTACCACAATACAAGTCGAGATGACATCTTTCTACAGCAGTTTCGTACGTTGAACAGTTGCTGTGAAGGAAGCGTAAGGGGGAGAAATGAAAATATCAAGTTTGAAAAACACGTACTTACATCTGTAGGCAGCTTACATACCTTCTCATTTATTTCACATGGAATTCAGTGTATTTCCACAGTTAAGGTTTGATTTCTCTAGAGCTTATCTGGTCATGTTATTTGTTTTCTGTGTGGTGTTATAGCTTTCTCTTTAAAGCTTCACAAAAGTTTCAGAGGCAAGAAATGAGGTTCCAAGACACATAGGCACTGGAATATAAACACTGAATTTTTGTTTCTATATGAATGCTAACAGAAATGTTTGACAGCGAAATGAAAACCAAGGAGCACAAAATGCAGATTAAAAATCCTTCTTTATGGTTTTATGAGTGTTGATGGGTATTTAAGTGAAAACCAAAACATAAAAAGACATGTTCTAAAACGTTGAATGACACCAGTGTGAACATTTTGGTGGAATAAATATAAGCTCCCATGTACTCCCTGGGGCTTTTTTTGTGTGAGAGGTTGAAACCACACTACAGGAACTTTTTCTAAGGGAAAGGTGCCTGGGTTGCAATTGGTTTGAAGCTACAGATGCCTTAAAAACCCCCACATACTGCCATAAAGGAGCTGGCATTTCACTAATGCCAATTTTCACAGAAATGAATGAGTCAAGCAGCATAAAGCAGTTTCAAATAGCTCAGAAACTGAGTCAGAATTTCAAACTGTGCTGAATAGCACCCTTCTGGGCTAGCTTCATTTCTAAGCCAAAAGTTCATCTGTGTTTTAAGGGTCAGAATTGAACCTAATGCTCTGAAAAAAAAGGCAATTTCAGTAGACCCAATTGTTCTAACTACATTGCCACACAGGATTTGAGGCTTTTTTAAAGATCTGGAAAACTCAGATGTCGCCTGTGGTTTGCAAAACCAGAAATTCCATTCCAGTTCCTTAAAGAACAATAAAATCAATTAAATCTAATGCCTCCCTATTTATAACCAATCTCTGCAGGTAAATTTAACTATTTTCTACAGGAGAAGCTCTGTAACCCATCTTTGTAATTTTTTGTAACATTGTAGGTTCCTAGAATGGAGCAGGGATCCAAATTTCCTCTTCCTTTTTTTCCCCTGCATTCTGACTTCGATGTCATTAAGGACCCAAGTGTTAAACACAGTAGGCACTGCCCAGCTCTGACTCAAGTCACTTCATTCAACAGGCCTTCTGAACAAGGCCCCCATCTTTTCCAGGCCCATTTTTAAAGCTGACATGAATGTAATCCTAATTGGACTTCATAAAGTCATAGAATTCTGTGTGTTCAAAGAGACCTTTTAAGGTCATCTAGTTCAACCCCTCTGCAATGAGCAGTGAGCCTTTTACTGCCCTTAATTTAAAAAATTTTCTTCCTTATTGCTGGTCTGCATCTACTTCTAGTCCTATTGCTAAAGGCCCTATTTAATGTTGGTCTCCATCTTTCATGCAGGGTCCTTTTAAGTACTGGACAACTGTTGTAGGATCTCCTCAGAGCCTTTTCTTCTCCAGGCTGAACAAACCCAACCCCCTCAGTCTTTCCTGATAGGAGAGGTGCTCCAGGCTTCTAATAATCTTCATGGCCTCCTCTGGACTCACTGCAACAGGTCTGTGGCTTTCCTGTGCTGGGGCCCCCAGATCTGGATGCAGCATTCCAGGTGGGGTATGGACAAGGGCAGAGTAGAGGAGCAGAATCCCCTTCCTCTCCCCGCTGGCCATGCTGCTTTGGATGCAGTCAGGATGCAATTGGGTTTCATCCAGTGCCAGTGCATGTCCAGCCTCCCATAAACAACCCCAAATTCCTTCTCCACAGGGCTGCTCTACATACCCTAATTCCACACCTTGTGTTTATACTGGGACTTCCTCAAGCATGGAGCCTTGCACTTGGCCTTATTGAGCCTTATGAGTTTTCCATGGATTCATGTCTCAAACTTGCGCAGGTGCCTCTGGAAGGCATCATGAATGACTTGGTGGTGCAGAAATTCAGACAACTTTTTTGAAACCTAAGAAATCTTAACATCACCATTTATGAAAACTTCAGCCTGTTAGCTTTTGAAAATCTTTTAAGTTCTCAGTGTTGCCAATAGATTTTGTTCACAAAACATGCATGCACTCTCCCTTGGCATTTCTACTGGTTTACAAGCCCTTATCAAAGAGCCCATAATTGTTCAACATGATTATGGGAAGGATTAAACACTCTTGGTTCAGTAAGATGTAGTTAACCAGACCCAGCTATCTTCCGTCTGCTTATGTAGCTTCCAAAATACATTAGCTTCCCACTGCTCCCATGTGCCTCACATGTTCATCTGGCCTGACTCCTTCACAGTTCTGCGCTGTCACAGGCCACCTCCTGAAGAGGAAGAGCACAGGTAGGAAGAAATAGCTGAGGCTACTTCTATGGGGAAAAAACTTGCATGATGAATGTCCTGATATTTCATCTTCTGCTTCCTTGTTTGAATTTTGGTAAAAGTAGAGACACTGTTTCCTTTATGTTTCTTGAGCAGTGAAATAATAAGCCTCAGGTTTAACTCCCCCACTTTGTCAGGCCAGGTACCCAACCAGGCAAATTTAAAAGCATGTTGGTTTCCTCAGAATCATGAAAGTCACTAAAAGGTTGGAAAACAGGACTTTGACTAGGGAAGCTAAATGAGTCAAGGAATATCCTTTGTGATCTAACCAGTCTGAGTGAAGACTGGAAATTCCTTGGTAAATTACATTTTTAATTACCCTAAGGATTACTAATATGACTTCATATAAGACTTTTTGTTAGTTAATGATGAGTGACACAATACATATCACCAACACTTGATAAATAGCATTATCGTCTCTGTAGCAGAAGAGATTTCTTCCAAGACAAAGAAATGTGAAAACTAATGTGAAGACTATGGAAGCAGTTAGGAGAAATTAGTTCTATCATTCACTACCACATAAGATGTCTCATCCATTGAGCTCAGCTTTTATAGCAAAATTGTCAGGTTCAAAAAATGGACTCTTAAAGGCCAGAAAAAAAAATCACATCTGAAAAGAGACAGGAAGTGTTATGTTATGTGGGTTTGCTTAGCATAAGGTTAGACCAGATATGTCACCTCAGTCTTCTGCTGTGGATTTTAAGGTGCATCTTGCCATGTCTTTTTTATTTCACCAAATGCAAGGTTCTCTTTTGTTCTTTAGAGTGAGAGACAGGTCAGGTAATCTTTGAAGTGCACTCGGGAGAGGCAAAATGTACTTTTTTCCACATATCTTGATACTACATAACTGCCAGTCTGTCCTAGTCCTTTGGGAAATCCTACTGTTCAGAGAATAAGCCCCCTGAATGCAAGCCAGTGTCAAATATTAACAGTGAATTAAAACTGCAGGTAAAAATGGTGACAGTGGCATATTCCTGTCGCTGGGCTTGACAGGAAATTTATTTTGCTGTAGCTGAAAAGTAATTAACCTCCACTGTGAGAAATTCTATTACTAGTAGCTATTCTGCCATGCAAAGTACACTACATGGAAATGTTACAGGCCATCAAGCAGAAAAGGCAGATTTGTCTGCATTTTAAACTAAAGCTGCCCCCACCCCCACTTTCCATTCTTATTCTCTCTCTCCTCACACTCTATCTTCACTGAAGCTAGAAATTGAGATGCACATGTGGTAGAAAGAAAACGGAATAAGGCATAAGGATTTTCATAAGGTATTTACAGAAGTTAATTTCTCTCCCTCTCTCCCTGTGTGTGCGCATGCATGCGTGTGTATTTGTGATAGCAGTAGTAAGTTCCTTTTAACAAACCCAGGCTCTGTATGGAAGAAATTTAGCAATGATCTAGATTGGTTTTCAAATCAGAATAACTTCATTGCAGACATGTATAGGAAAATGTCAACATATCAGCTGACAGACCTCCTCTTATCTTACTCTCCCTTCCAGTCTGCTATTGCTGGTGAAAAGTACAATCATCCTCTTTTGTAAAGGGACAAAAAACCCTTTGACACTCAAAACCAGGACTGTATTCTGAGGGGGGACGTCAAGCTTTTTCAAGTAGGTTGGATGATTGTACTTTACAAAATATGATTGCAAAGCAGAAGGACCCTGCCAGCTTCTCTGTGAACTTTTGCCTGCCTGAGAAAACTAGCATTTTTGGAGAGAGGAAAACTGTTATCAAGCTCTTCCCTCTGAGATCAGTGGCAGTCAAAAGTCATTAAGCATGAGAGAGAATCCACCAGTCTCTGTGTGTGTTACAGGAAAGGCTGAGATGAAAAACAAAATTGGTTTTCTGGCCTCTGAAAGAGAATTGCTTGGTTTTCTCTTCATGCCATGGTTATACCATGAACTAGTTGTGGTGGGTTACTGTATTTTGGAAGTCAAGAAGAGCAAATCTACAGAAAATTACAGGGGAAGGAAATTTTGACTATTACAGACTAATGGTTTCGGCCAATTGTTTTGCAGGCAGGTTTGTGAGTGACAGCTGTTCATTAACAGCATGATGTCCTCCTCCCTCTCAGGATGAAGTGGTGGCTACAACATTGCAGGTATAAAATTACTTCAGCTTAGTGATGTACTGTGGGCAAAAAAAAAATACATTTTAGATCTACATTTTAAAGTGACAGTGCTCAATGGGACTACAGATTACTGTTATTAATGAAAGAATGTTTAATACTTTTCTTGCAGGGGGTTCTGAATCATGCTCTGTTTAAAAAAGTATTCACTTCTCTGTTAAAAAAAAAATGTTTCTGGGAACAAATAATTGACGTTTACAATGTACCACCAAGGAACCTATTCAAAGGTGTTTTATTCTCTTTTTACAAACCCTCTGTGATCAAAAATCAGAAAATATATGTACTAAAAATGAATAATAGACCATAATTGGGCTTTGTAATGACTTCTATATTAATGATGATTCCCAAACCACCTCCAAGCTTTAAATAAACTGTTTACCTTAGAGATTTATAAACAAAACAAAACCAAACCAANAAAAAAAAAAAAAAGAGGGAATTGTTCTAAAACAACAAATTGCAAAAATTTGAATACTAGGAATTTGACATTTTATGTGATACAATTTTGAAAGCTCCAGAAATGACTGTAATGAGGAGGTTACTACCATGGGAAAATGCAAGCCACAATGTGGCTATGTATATAAACAAATATATATAATATGCAAGTATATATTTGCTTGAATATATTTTGTGCAAGGAACATCTCTTAAATCTTTGAACTTAATACTGGAGCTTTTATCTAAATTGTTTTCACTTTCAGTCTTTGTGCTTGCGAATCAAAATTATTCTTGTGTCAGGCTGCCAATACAGAAATCTGTCAAGGTTGGATTATTGTTCAAACAATTTTCATTACATGTTTAAGGGTAGACAGGCTACTTTCTGTAGATAAAGCTAGTGCATATAATTTTCCATGGCATTTTACAAAGGAGGTAGATCTTTGCTGAGATTCTGAAAACCCAGTGGGTTGCCAGTGTGTTGTCAAATGGTGTTTCCTGTGGCTCATCTTTCATATTTTTGTTATAAAGACAGTCATTTGGTGCTTTGGGTAAGATCAAAAGATGGCAAGGTTCATCCCTACCCTCAGATGCACAGCAAGCACCTCAGGTGACATTCTGATGCATTGTATGTGGTAGGATAGTTCTTCAATTTTCTCCATGGGTAGCAAAAAGCCAGACCAAATACAGCTCCCTTACTCATCTGCTTTTTGTCATCTAGACTTCAGTCCTGGATCCCTGGATTTTGCCTTTGATACTCAAAATTTCCTGGTGATCTCCTATACAGGAGACCATCTGTAGCTCCCAGGACTTTATCCAGTTGAATACAAGAGGTTTAGTACAAATAGGACAGAGACTGTTCTGATGGTACCAGGAATCTTAGTCGCAAATGAGTTGTCTTTGGTCATCAGTCAGCCATACATAATTTATTATTGTTTAATCAAAATAGCAGCAGCAGTGTCACCATGGCAATAGCTCAGAACCCATCCACACTGAAATCTTTGTTTTTCCATCATTTGTTTGTTGTAGATCCAAGCTTTCCATAATGGCATTTTTTATCTGACTTTCAGACCGTTCTGCTCTCTTTCAGTAAAATATCTTCATAGATCCTTTTTGGGTAGTCTTCCATAATTTAACAGACATAAACCTAGATTACAGTCTAGATCAGTTCCATTGTTTCTTGCTTTGATATCTTCTTTAACCAGCATTCTGAGTAGGAGGTAAGGCAGGTGACAGTGGTATGTTTTAACTGCTGTCTTGGTTTGAAAGACAGGTGTCTGCAAAAGAAGGTGTGAACCTCCCTTAGAATAGAGAATATGACTCCCCTTCCCTCCAAATTGTTATAACTTTGAAATCAAGGGCTCTCAGGCAAAGGTATGGGAAAAAGAATAAGAGCTCTTCACTAGTATCTATAACAAGGCAAACAAGCAACAACAACAGCAGCAACAACAAACAAACAAACCAGAAACCCAGTGCAGCTTTCTCTGGGCTGCCAGGCACCCTCACCTTGGTGCAGTTTTGGTCACGGCCAGCAGGGGGCGCCGTTGGGCTCCCAGTAGGGCAGGGGCGATGGCTCCTGTGCCTGCAGGGGGCGCTGTGGTGCGAGATCAGGTCCCCTTCTCGTGTGGATAATGGCGGATGGGCCAGATGGCCGAAGGCCTGGATGGTGAGAGGGGCTGCAGTAGGAAACCTCAGAGCAGCAAGCTGGACAACAGGGCTGACTCACCCGAACTAGCAAGCAAAAGGTGGCAGAAAGTCTGCAGCAATGGCAGAAGCTACAGTGCATCCCAGCAGGTGGGGGCAGGGGTCAGCAACAGCCAGGCTCCCTCATAGCAGCTGCCATATGCAGCCGGCGAGATACACACTCTGGGAGGGGGAAGAGGGCCGGGATTCCACGCTTTCCCAAATGAAAGCTCAACCAGCAAGGAAGAAAAAACAGAGCGAAGCTGGGGTCCTGTGGTAGCAGTGAAAGGAAAAGCAGCAGTTCCACCATTGCCCTCTGATGCCCCCAGAGCAAGTGAAGTTACCAGCGGTCAGGTGCTTTTCTTCCTCTCCCCACACCCAGCCACATCTTTGTCTCTTAAGTACTCAGTCATTAGGGTTCTCTAGCAAAAGAATGGGAAACATCCCCCAACCTCCAACATTATCCATCCCGAATTTTTTCCCATACCAATGTTACATTGAACTTAAACTTTTAAACTATATACATACATGCATTACCCTAGTTACATACATATATATGCAGATATGGATATAGGCACAGTGTTAGGGACAATTCAATCCCAGCTAAGGTCCCCTTGAGGTATGCATCGTGTCTCTCCATCCTTTTGCATCACCCACCAGGTGCAACCTGGATCCTGAGTGAAGACAACCCCACGGGTTGGTATGTCTTTGCTTAAGGCAGAATTTATCCAAACAGTTTTTCCCAGCAT
>VZRN01005531.1:1856-27145 GCA_013397935.1 Dasyornis broadbenti
TGCTGCTGCTGCTGCTGCTGCTGACACCAGGGCTGTGTGGCCCCTGCCCCTCCCTGAGTCAGCATCCCCCAGGTGCCACCCCAGCACATCCCTCTGCCCAAGCGTTCTTGTCATTCCTGCCACATGAGGGATTTGATAGCAGGGATGTCACCCAGGGATGGGCTGCAGGGGCACCTGTGAGGGATTGGAGGGTCTGGGGAAAGAGTGGAAGGAGCCTACACTGTAGGAACTGTGGGGATCTGGGCATCACCAGCCAGCCCAGCAGAGCCGGACACAATCCACTCCCAGGCACTGGCCAGGGAGCTCTTCTAGGCTGGGGAAAAAGAACCCACGTGTCCTTCCTGAGCTACAAGGGACAAGGAGAAGAGATGTGCATCTGGTCTAGCTGATGCCTGCACTGCCCCACCCTGTTTGGACAATTAAAGGTGTTCCTAGAGCCCATTCCTGTGTGACATCCCTGCTATCAAGTCCCTCATGTGGCAGGAATGACAAGAATGCTTGGGCAGCGGGATGTGCTGGGGTGGCACCTGGGGGATGCTGACTCAGGGAGGGGTAGGGGCCACACAGTCCTGGTGTCAGCAGCAGCAGCAGCAGCAGCATCAGGGAGTGTCCCCTGTGCAGACTGGCCTGGCTGGAGCTGAGCAATGCTGGGGCTGCTATAAAAGCCCTGCCTGGGCCCGGCTGGGCCAAGCAGTGCCCTGGCCACCTTCTCCTCCTCAAGGACAAGGGTAAGTGTGCGAGCGCTTCTGCTCGCGGCTCCCTGCTCCAGCCCCGGCCCCTGGGCTCGGGCACTGCCCTCTGCTGCTCTCCTGCCATGGCTGCCCTCTCTTGCAGAGCACCCTCGCATCCCACGCCAAGATGTCCTGCTACGACCTGTGCCCACCCAGAACCAGCGTGGCTGTGCCCCAGCCCATCGCCGAGAGCTGCAACGAGCTGTGCACCCGCCAGTGCCCCGACTCGTCGGCCTTGATCCAGCCGCCCCCCGTGGTGGTCACCTTCCCCGGCCCCATCCTCAGCTCCTTCCCCCAGCAAGCCGTGGTGGGCTCCTCCGGAGCACCGGCCTTTGGCGGCTCCCTGGGGCTGGGCGGCCTCTACGGCGCCGGTGCCACCCAGGCCTCAGGAGGCCTCTGCACCTTTGGCAGAGCCTACGCTGCTCCCGCCTGCAGCCCTTGCGTCTTGCCCCGCTACAGCAAGAAGCTCTGGGACACCTGCGGGCCCTGCTAGAGCCACAACCAACAGCCTGGCAGCTCCTTGCCAGCATCAGCCTTGCTCCTCTTCTCTTTTCTGCTCCCCTGCCCCACTCCCAAGGCCGCCTCTCCCCCTCCTTGCTCCTGCCTGTGCCCACATTCCCAACTCCACCATGGTCCCTCAGGGCACTCGCTTCTCTTGGTAACAGCCCCTGCCTGGGACAAGCGTGAAGGAGCAGCTCTTGGGAAGCCTGGGGAGAAACCCTGCCCGTGCCTCATGTGTCTGTGTCCAGTGTGTGCTTTGCTGTGTTTCAAATAAAACAATCCTGCATCCAACTCCTGCCTCTCTGGTTTTCCTCTCAATGCCCAGCATGGGCTGCAGGGCTTCCTCTCCCTGCACGTGCCTTCTGCAAGCCCAGTCAGGGCAGTTTCTCATCCCCATCTTTGCCAGGCAGAGCTGCCTCTGGGCAGATCCCTCAGCTGTGGCAGATGCCACCCCACACGGTCCAGCAGGTGAGCTCCAAGGACTCTGCCTGAACACAGGAATCTCCCCTGCCTGCAGCACAGGAGACCAGGGGCTGTCTCAGACCTGCAGTCAGGCTGTGAAAGTGTGGGGTTGTCTCTGGGGCTGGAAACCATGCAGGGCCAAAGGCTGCCCGGGCTCGACCACTTTCTGCTTCCATGGCTCTGCTGAAGTCATTGAAAGTGACATCAAATGGGAGGCTTCCCCTTCCCTGTGCCCTGTACATTAAATTGCCTTGTCAACAGCTCCTTCTCCTTCTCACTTCCAGACATATGATTGCTGCCCTGGGAAGAACTGATGAGGTGTCTCGGGGTAGTGGCAGTATCAGTGTAATCAGGTGACAGAGCAGACTTTATGAAGGAACTTTTTATGTCTGTGATGGAATAAACCCTGCCTGGCTGTTTTTGTCCTGTTTTTGCATTGGGCAAAAGCTGATGCACAGGGGGGATCGGGTGACGTCCCCCTGTTTCTGCTGGGCCCCTGATGACATCTCTTTTGCTGTCCCCATGGTTCTTAGACAGATTTTTTATGTCTTTGTGTCACACTCCTTGTTTTGTCTGTGCTCACTCTGCGTACCTGTTTTTGTGTTGTTGTTTCATGTGTAAAAAATATTAGAAACTGTAACTTTCTCATCTCTTTGCATATATATTTATATATATATAGAAAGTTACAAAAATTGATTTCCAAATACAGGCCTGTATCTACTGTTTCATATGCAGGCTCTTAGAGCATAAGAAGGTCTAAATACAGATATGCATTTAGAAAATACAAATATAAGATTTGTATATCTAAAGTAAACAATAAAGGGCCTAAAACCCGGAGGAAGGATGATCTCCGTGGAGGCATTACACACAACTCTGTCTACTCAGTTATTTTTCCCTGTGTCAGTGGAACACGAAGTTCGGCTGGGCCTTGAATCGCTGTTGCCACCTGCTGCTGAGCGCGAGGCACTGCGCAGGTGCCGGCTCTTTTATGGCTCCGTGGTGTCACCTGAGGCCTAAAGCGGTCCTGCACCTATGAAAGGGCGCACGCGCAGTGACTCAAAACAATTCGCTGCCGTCACCCGCAGATAAAAAGCGGTGCTGCAACTACAAAACGCGCTCACGCGCAGTGACTTGGCGGTCCGCGGTGCCCGGGAGCAGCGTTGAAGCACCAGGCGCGGTCCCGGCTGCGGTGGAAATGGTGGGCGAGGGTCGCAGGGAGCCCAGGGAGGAGCGGGGCGATTGCCGAGTGCCATTGGGCTGCGGCTGCAGGAACTCACGTGACAACACACTCAAGGTGGCGGCGGAGCGAGGAACGGCTTTATTCCGCTCTCAAGATGGCGACCATGGCAGAAACTTAGGCACAACAACACTCGAGGTGGCGGATGGGGGGTGGGTGGTGGTGGTGGTGGTGTGTGAAAGTTGCAGCGCCACGCTCAAGATGGCAGCAGTTTCCCGGGAATCGCCACACTCAAGATGGTCGCCATACCACACTCAAGATGGCGGCTTGGGCACGCGACTCAAGCCGTCCTTCTCAAGATGGCGGCAGGCTACGCATGCGCTTTGGGGAAGGACGGAAAACACCGCTGTGGTGGATCTCGCTCTTCAGAAAGGCGTCTTCCCACATGAGCGCGAGCTCAGCTTGCAGCGCGGCCTCGCCGCGGTGTTTCCCAGTGTGGGGACGAGGGTGGTGGGTCAGCGGCGCCGGAGATGGGCGGGAGGTGACAGGCAGCAGCCTGAATAAAAGATATCCTTTACTAATGTCCTGAACTTAAACCGATTTGTGGTGACAGAATCACAGAACCTTTTAGGTTGGAAAAGCTCTGCAGGATCACTGAGTCCAAGCTGTGCCCGATCCTCACTTTGTCCCTAGCCCAGGGCACTGAGTGCCACCTCCAGGTCTTCCTTGGACACCTCCAGGGATGGGGACTCCAAACCTCCCTGGGCAGCCCCTGCCAAGGCCTGACCACCCTTTCCATGGAGAAATTCTTCCTGATATCCACCTTTAACCTTCCCTGGCACAGCTTGAGGCCATTTCCCCTTGTCCTGTCCCTTTTTCCCTGGGAGCAGAGCCTCACCCACCCTCTCTGCACCCTCCTGTCAGGAGTTGTGCAGAGCCAGAAAGTTCCCCCTGAGCCTCCTTTTCTCCAGGCTGAGCCCCCCAGCTCCCTCATGGTAATATAAATTTATGTCAGAGATTTTAATTCTTTCCTGCCTACTTGTAACTGTTGAATTATTATCTCCATTTTTTATATGTGGGGCCTTCAACTCAGCAACCAGCTTCTACCAAGACTGTCAGTGCTCCAAAGGTGCATCCTTATCCCAGTAATTTGGTGCCTAAATCCAGAACTGATGTTGGAAAAGTAACATTAAATGTATAAACTCCTATTTCATTTGACAGGAAAGCCGTGAGGGTGTAGAAGAGCATTCTTACATTCAGTACCTTGACTATTCCAGGACAAAAACCATCCAGAGCCAATTCCAAAGGGAGAATCTCTCACTAAAGCTCTTCCTGCTGCCTTGAAATTGGCACCTCTGGGAAATGGGATTTCCTGACTCAAAGCACTACAGGGGCTTATTTTAAACCCAAAATTATTTCTCTGAATAGAGAAGGGATTTATTATTTTCTCTTAAAACGAATGTGACAAATTCTCGGGTCCCAGCAGAGCAGCTTTTGGGAAACTCGTGTAGGGAAGAAAGTTACGGATTTTGCCAGGGAGACTTGCTGGGAACAGGATTAGAACCAAGATCCTGCCAGTGCTCAGTTGGGGCAGGAGGGCTGGACTGGAGACATTCCCACAAATCTTCTGCCCCTTTGGAGCCAGTGCCATCCCCAGGGACACCCCAGGCTTGTTTGGCCTGGTGTGGAGAGCACTAGAGAGGGAAAAAGGGCGATAAAGGAGGTCCTGGTTTGCCCATATTCTTACTGTATTTCCGAATGTTTGTTAACCCTTGCTTTTTTCTTTAATTTTTCCTCCTTTTTAATTTTTTTATTTTCCCTATAGGGAAACATCCAGACAGAATTTGAGGAAAGCAGGAAAAGAACTTGTTTCATCAGCAAAAACATTTCCTTCCTTTCAAATGCTCAAAAATATGAAGGCTGAAACCCATTTCTTCACAGAATCCTGGAGTGGTTGAGGTTGGAAGGGATACTAGGGGTCATCCAGTCCCACCTCTCTGGAATCTGGACAATTTCCAGATGACTTTTGGATGTCACTAAAGTTGGAGACTCCACAACCTCTCTGAGCAGCCCATTCCAGTGCTCAGTCACCCTTTTTTTTTTGTCTTTTAGTTTAATATCAGTGAATTTCTGACTTGTCCCCACCTAGGACAGAGAAAACCAGGTTTTGCTAATTTAAAATGAAGCTGGTTTTGGAGGAAATTTCAATGCCAAGAACTTTTCCTGGAAAAGCAGAATAATTGGAGGCAGCGTTGATGGGGTTGGGCTCACCCCTGGGTGGGGCTCTGCTCCCACCCCATCCAAATCCAAGGATCCCGGAGCACTCAGCAAACACTGAGCACACAAAGGTGTGATTGTCCTTGGGGTAACATTTTAACTAAAGGGTCAGAAAAGGACCAGCAGTGATGTGATTTGGTTTATAAGCAATAAAAAGTTCATAAAAGCAACGGCACAGCCAAGGAGAATTTGCATTAAATATTTTACATGACTGCCATGTTCTGATAAAAAATATCAAAGTCGAGATAGAAACACTCTTAGATCTTTCCAAGAGCTTAACTTGTATTTTTTTTTCCAGGAATTTGAAAGACAAATCCCATGTTCTCCTTTGCCTGGGATGTTTGCACTATCAGGCACTGGAATGAGAATTGATGATAAAGATATTTTATTGCTGTTTTCAGTCCTGTCATGGTGAGGCACTTTTTGACCAGATCAGTAAATGTTCTGCTTTGCTATTCCAGTGGATGAGGGGACACAGTGAATCCCAATATCCCTGTCAGCATTCACCTGCATTAAATAACAAATACCCCACAGTTTGGTGTCTCCCAGCTGAGGCCTGCACTGAATTGTCAGTCAAGTGATTTATTCCAGGCAACTTTGATTTTTTTGCTGTCTCCTGATAGATGTCCAGTGATGGGATTAGGTTTTTAATAGAATCTAAACTGGGAGATACTTGGGAAAAAAACCTGGAAAATCCAGTGCAGGGTGACCGAGGTGGTGAGGGGCCTGTGGCACATCAGGTGGGGAGAGAGGAACTTCTTTAATCTGGGAAAGAGGAGAGGAAAATGCTGAAGGGGAGTAATTATGAGGAACAGGTTAATCATGGAGGGTCTGTCATTTCCAGACTCCTTCAGAGAGGGACATCCAGTGACATTTCTGTGACTCTTCCAAGGAACCGTGTCTCAGTTTGCTCATGAGCTGCTCAGCTTTCAACAGCTCTGGAAGACTTTTTGGTATTTTTGAAACTTGTACGAAGTGTGGTGCAGATTTGTGAGTGAAAAAGAAGTATTTGTGATTATTCTGAACCCACTGCCTGATCATTTCGCTAAATTGCTCTTGTCTGGTATAATTTGCCTTTTTGTGCTCTAAGCCGCTCCTTATCTTTGATCTCTTGTTGACTCAGAGCTTCGGGGCCTTCACAGAGCTCTTGTGACAGCTCTGAATGAGGTCAGCAGGGACAGATGTGGGTGAGTGAGCACACAAAGGCACAGAGAACAACACGGAACTTGCAGGAATAACAAAGGTCCCGTTCCAGTTGAACAGATTGTTTTGGTGAAGGCCGGAAGGTCTGAGCCCTGATAAGGCAACAGCAGCGATAACTCATCACCAGAGAGCGGTGAATTCACAGAACATCACAGAGAATTCCCTTCCTCGTTCCAGGAGGAAAACAGGTCGTGCCAAGGGATTGTCCTGTAGTAACCCTGGCGCGTTGAAGATGTGACCTCACCCTGGTTTGTCATTGCCAGTCAACAAAGGCCTCAGAGGGACACGGAGATGCTCCGAGGGCTGGAGCTCCTCTGCTCTGGGAGAGCTGGAGGTGCTCGCCTGGAGAAGAGAAGGCTCCAGGGAGAGCTCAGAGCCCCTGCCAGGGCCTAAAGGGGCTCCAGGAGAGCTGGAGAGGGACTTGGGACAAGGCCTGGAGGGACAGGACACAGGGAATGGCTTCCCACTGCCAGAGCGCAGGGATGGATGGGATATTGGGAAGGAATTGTTCCCTGGGAGGGTGGGGAGGCCCTGGCACAGGGTGCCCAGAGAAGCTGTGGCTGCCCCTGGATCCCTGGAAGTGTCCAAGGCCAGGCTGGACAGGGCTTGGAGCAGCCTGGGACAGTGGAAGGTGTCCCTGCCCATGGAAGGGGTGGAATGGGATGGGCTTTAAGGTCCTGCCAACCAACCCCTCCCGTCTCCCTCTCTCCCTGGATAGGAATGTAGGCACGATGAAGTGCATGGGAAAGCAAGTTCAGGATCCCATTAGATTTACTACAGGATGTTTAGGGGCAGAACCAAAGGTGGGGAAATGGAGGTGTTGATGGAATTTGGAGAGAAACAAACACAGGGAAAAAAATAAGGCTCAGGGGACAAGAGTGGCCAGTGCTGTGTACAGAGCCTACTGGGTAGTGTCATCCTGATCCTGATCAGCACACTGTGACCTGGCTTCTCATTAACCTCCACTCCTAAATCCTTTCCTGGGTCAGGGACTGTTTATTCCCCCTGCAGGGAGGTCTGAGAGCCCCTCTGGAGTGGGACTGTGGCTGGAGCCGTGTGGGGGTGTGGGGATGTGATTCCAGGAAGTGTTCAGCCAGAAGAGCTGACCAGCTGGGTAAGAGCCTTGGGAGCCAGGAGTCTGTATGTGTTTGAGGCTGTGAAATCAGAGGATTTGACTGCCAGAGGCTCAGGGGGGCCTGGCCAATTGCAGGAGAGATTTTAGAGTCTGGAGGGGTCAATGGAGAAGATCCAGGAGCATCTACTGGAGCCTGGTGGGCCTGTGGCAGCCTTGCCTCTGTGGGGCTGCAGGTTCTTCACCTCCCCACGAGAAACAGCATTAAAAAAGAGCCATCAGTTAAATCAGTCAGGGACTGGAATCTCTGAGAGGCTCTTGTGGGGTTTGTGAGTACAGGAAGTCAGGAGACAGCTGGCTTGGAAAAGTGGCTGGGCAAATTAATGCAAATAAAACAGGAGCTCGGCCTTGAAGAGTTTATGGCAGGAATAATGTTTGTTCCGTGTGAAATAGGGGCAATCCTGGTTCCTGAGGCTGGATCACTCAAAGCCGACAAAGGGCTGGGTACAAACCACTCTCATTTGTGGTGAAGTTTTATGGGAGGATGTGGGTGTTCAGTCCAGTGGTATCCAGGTTATTGGGGCCTTCTCTGCCGCCAGCCTTTCATCTTCTCCTGCAAGAAAACAACAAATCCATTCCAGCAACACTCTGGCAGCTGGGACTGAGGAATGTCAATGTTTGTTGCCTGATAAAGCTCTGCACGGGACTGTGACATCGTCCCTGGCTTTTCCAGAAGGTGCCTCCAGAAGTTGTGCACAATGTGGGTCACAGCAGCCAGCACCCCGTGGACGCCATCCGTCACTGTGGGGATCCTCTGGGAGGGAATGTCCCGCACCTGGGTCACAGGTGTCTCTCCAGTACACAGGTCAGGGGAGGATCGGAAAATGAGCCGTGGGAGAGAGAAAATCCCTGGGCTGGTGACAGAAGCGCCTGAGGCAGAGGAAAGTGCAGGAAGAGATTTGTACAATGAGGTTAAAGATCGGAGTGTGGGGAGGCACAGACACTGACCCTGACCAGGGACAGTACCCACGGAATGGCTGGAGTTGTGTCAGGGGAGGTTTGGGTTGGAAATCAGGAAAAGGTTCTTCCCCCAGAGGGTGCTGGACATTGCCCAGGCTCCCCAGGGAATGGGCACAGCCCTGAGGCTGCCAGAGCACCCGGAGTGTTTTGACAATGCTCTCAGGGGTGCACAGGCTGGGATTGTTGAGGTGTCTGGGCAGGGCCAGGGGTTGGATTTGATCCTTGTGGGCCCCTTCCAGCTCAGCACATTTTGAGATTCTGTGACCAGGATCATGAAATGGTTTGGGTTGGAGAGACCTTAAAGACCATCTTGTTCCAGCCCCTGCCATGGGCTCAGATCCTCTACTCCGAGTCTGGAGCTCATGTTTGGAATGTGCAGCTCTGTGGGTGCACCCTGCTTTGTTTGGTCAGTGCGTTGGGGATGAAACGGGAGAAACAGAGGGTGGAAGGGCACAAGGAGCCACTGGAGATATGTCTCTGTGAAACCAGAGCAGCTCACACACAGCTGGGCCACAGATCTTTTGATCTAGACAGATCAACAGTGAGCTTCAGACCTATTGATCCAAGCAGATTTATAGGGAGATGCAGATCTATCGATCCAGACAGATTTATAATGAGTTACATATCCACTGGTTCACATTTAGTGAGCTACAGATCTATTGATCCAGATTTATGGTGATCTACAGATCTGTTGATGCAGATTAATGGTGATCTGCAGATCTGTCTATTGATATGTAGATCCATTTGTTGATAGATCTGTGTGCTCTATTGATCCACACAGATTTACATTGAACTACAGATTTACATTTTCCTTCCAGAGCAGAAGCAATTCTTTCTGGGTCATTCCTGGGAATTGCTTGTCTGACTTGCTCTTAAGGCCCTACAAGCAATAAAAATTCCACAACTTCCTCAGAAATGTACAAAGCTTCACCATATCTGTTATTTAAACCTTTTCCTTTTGAATCAACTCTTTGCTGCAGTTCACAGAATCCCAGAATCCCAGAATGGATGGGTTGGAAGGGACACATTAAAGCTCATCTTGTTCCACCCCCTGCCCTGGGCAGGGACACCTTCCACTATCCCAGGTTGCTCCAAGCCCTGTCCAGCCTGGCCTTGGACACTTCCAGGGATCCAGGGGCAGCCACAGCTTCTCTGGGCACCCTGTGCCAGGGCCTCCCCACCCTCACAGGGAAGAATTTCTTCCCAATATCCCATCTATCCCTGTGCTCTGGCAGTGGGAAGCCATTCTCCCTTGTCCCGGCACTCCAGGCCCTTGGAAAGAATCTCTCTCCATCTTTTTTTCAGGCTCCCTTCAGGCACTGCAAGGGGCAATTAGGTCACCCCAAAGCTTCTCTTCTCCAGCCTGAACCCTGGAAAAGAAACAACAGCCCACAATTCCCAGTTCTGCTCGTGGAAATGGGGACCAGCCCAGCTGTGTTCTCTTTTATCAACTCCCTACAAGTCCAAGGGCTATTTTCATCCTCAGCCCGATCTTATTTATTTTCTGCTTATTTTTTTGGTTGTCTTTTACTCGTCTGTCCCTCCAGGGACACTTGTTGTCCTCTCTGGAATCCCACCAGCTGTTCCATGTCTTCCCTGAGGTGCAGCTCTCTCAATGAATGCAGAAGGATAGGATGAAGGAAGGGGCAATGGCTGTGAGAAGGACAGGAGGAATCAGGGTTTGCCAAAGTACCGGTTTTATTTCATTATATTTTATTATATTATTTTATTTTGTTATTTTATTTAATTTTGTTTTGTTTAGCTTAATTTATTTATGTATTTATATTTATTTTTTACTTTGTTTTACTGTTTTACTTTTATTTTATTTTTAATATTTTATTACTATATTGTATTTTAGTTTTTCTACCATCATTTCTCTTGTGAGCCACACGAGGGCAATCTTACCCTGTCATTTGTGGGAAATGTGCTCTCAAATTCCCTGGCAAAGGTTAAAGAGCCTCTCAAGAGCTCTTTCCTACCAGAGAGCACAAAGGGAAACATTCCTCTTGGACTGGAAATGCGTTAAAGGGCAGAACAGAACTCAAAATTTCAAGGAAAATAATAACAAAAGCTTTTTTTTTACACTTTGCCTTGCATCTTTCCTTAGTAAATCCCTGCTGGCTGTCCCAGTCACCTTTTCCTTGGTATGGCTATAAAATGCTTCCATGGGGATCCTTTTCCAGGACTTTCCCAGGGACTGAGGTGCTGCTGACTTGCTTGTAGTTCCAAAATTCCTCCTCAGTTTTCTCTGGAAGATGGGTGAGATGTAAAAATTTGTTTTTCAGGAACGTCCTTGTTCCCCATGACCTTTCAGGGACGACAGAAAAAGTTCTTGCCATAATTCCAGCCACTTCTCTCTGTGCCTTGGGATGCATCCATCCCATCCCATGGAGCTGTGTGTGTCCATCCCCTCCCATCCCATGAAGCTGTGAGCGTCCAAGGGGCACAAGAGATCCCCAGCTGTGCCTTCCCCTCCCACAGATCCTTCCAGGAGTGTTTCAGGGCAGACTCAGCAGGAAAAACCGGGGAAGGCAGGAATATATAGAGCACCTCTGCCTTTCCCATGTCCTCTGATACTATGGAATAAACCAGTTTCACACACAGGCTCGTTTTCTTCCCAGATGATGCAGCATGGGATGATTCCAAGCCCAAAGGAAGGTGCCAATGGAGCCTAAATCTGCTGGAATCCGAGTACGAGGGATCCCCAGTTCCGATCTGGATCTGTCAAAAAATTTTCCAGTATCTCCTCCCTTGTCAATTAAATTATCTTTTATTAGAGCAACCTCAGAATGCATTTTCCCTGGAAGTGTCCAAGGCCAGGCTGGGGCAACTTGGTCCAGCGGAAGGTGGAACTGGATGATGAGCTTTAAGGTCGCTCCCAGTCCAAACCATTCCATGATTCCATGATTCCATGATTCCATGATTCCATGAGCTGCTGTACCTGTGTCATTCTTCAGCACATCCTTCCCTGGGACCAGACCTGTTCAGAGGAGCGAAAGAGTGGAGCAATCCTTTAACAAATGAAACTTTCCAGCCTCTGTGACAGCAAATGCAGCCCATAATAGTCTATTGCCAGCAAGAGAATGCAGCTGTGGCTTCTTTTCATCCCACAAACCTCACCAGGGAGCAGCTGGACAACCCTTTTCAGGAATAAGCACTGAGCTGGGCAGTTCTTCCTTCTCCCTGTGAGCAGCGAATGCAGGAAAGCAGCAGAATTCCCCTCATGGAAAAGAGTCAGAATCAGGGAATATCCTGAGCTGGAAGGGAACTACAAGGATCAGAGCCCAGCTCCTGGCCCTGCCCAGACACCCCAACAATCCCACCCTGTGCATCCCTGGCAGCGCTGTCCAAACGCTCCTGCAGCTCTGGCAGCCTCGGGGCCGTGCCCATTCCCTGGGGAGCCTGGGCAGTGCCCGGCCAGCATCCACTGCCCAGCACAAGGATTTCTTTGGCTTCTTGCAGCCCAAACTGAGCAGGGCCACGTCGAGCTGTGTGACTGGAGTAAGATCAGCTGGCACTGGAGATTGGCAGTCAAGTCCCAGTGCCAGCCACTGCTGGGAAAGCAGCTCAGACAGGCAGAACTGCTGGGATAAAGCAGGAAACCTGGATATGGTACCAGAGGATCTAAAGCAGAAGCTCAGCACAGGCTCCTGAGGCCATCAAAGTGCTCAGGAAACAGCTCAGGGGCTGATGTTGAATCCCTGCAGATGTAAAGCCTCCAGCAGCCCCTGAGCACTTGGTTCTGAACACCCACAGCTTTAACTGCTCTTCAGTGAGCCCTGGGCACTCTCAAATTCAGAGAGAATTTGAGGGGCGCTAATTAATATCACTCAAAAAATATTGTCACCTCACTGCTTCGTTGGAGCAGCGAGGAGAGCTCAGCTCCTTCATGCAGAGGAGGTTGGAATGTTCTTTCTGTAGGAGGGGTCCCACAGGAAAAGAAGGAGCTGGCCCCTTAGAATGGAGCTCAAGGCTCTTAAAAACATCATCTGCCAGGCTTCTGGTCCCAGAGAGAAAATCAGCTCAGTGAGGAACCACCCCTCCTGATCCAGAGTCCCTTCGAAAAGTGTGGGAAATTGGTTTAAACCTAGTTTTGGTAGGATTAGAAAAAGAAACACCACTAGAGGAGGGGGGAAATCTTCAACTGGGCAGTGGTTGGAGTTAGAAAGGATTTTGCTCCTTAGACCCCTGAGCATAAGGTGTTGCACATGAAATCATCGAATCACTGAGGTTGGAAAAGACCTCTCAGATCATCGAGTCCAACCTTTAGTCCGGCACCACTGAGAGGAGCAAGGGGTCACAGAACAAGCAGGAGATGAAACCATTGACACCAGTAAAGTCCTCAGGGAGGAACTGGCATTTTTGTGTAGTACTTTGGGCAGGCACAAAATCACTCACCAGCCTGGGCCAGCTGGAGGCAGGGTACAGAAGATGAAACAAATCCATTCATTTCCCCAGAACAGTGACTTAGCTTAGGCTCTGTGTCTTGCTCAGCAGGTCCTGGAGATTTTTGATCTGCTTCGTGCACAGGGAGCTCCTGTCTGCAAGTGAATGTTGGGGGAACTGGCGTGCAGAGACACCAGGAGGCAGAAGAACCCACTCCATTCCTGAGGAAATGGCTTGAAACTGAGAGGGAATAGGTTTAGATTGGATACTGGGAAGAAATTCTTCCCCTTGAGGGTGATGAGGCCCTGGCACAGGGTGCTCAGAGAAGATGTGGCTACCCCATCCCTGGAAGTGTCCAAGGCTAGGCTGGACAGGGGTTGGAACAACCTGGGATAGAGGAACGTGTCCCTGCCCAGGGCAGGGGATGGAATGAGAGATGAGCTTTAAAGTCTCTTCTAACCCAAACCTGAAGGACAGACCCTGTGGAAGAGCGACCCACGTTGCAGCAGTTCATGGAGAGCTGCTGCCCATGGCATGGACTCGGGTTGGAGAAATTAATGGAGAATTCTCTGCATGGAAAGGACCCTACAGTGGAGCGGCAGCAGGAATAATGTGTATGGAAGTGAACAAAACCTCCATTGCCATCCCCCTGTGCTGATGGAGGGAGGAGGCAGAACTGGGCAGGAGGGAAGCGTGGGAGAAACGTGTTTTTAGGCTTTTGCTTCTCATTATCCTGCTCTGGTTTTGTTAGTAATACATTCAGTTACTATCTCTAATTCCAGCCTGTTTTGCCCGTGAGGGTATTTATTGAGGGATCTCTCCTGGCACTTATCTCAACCCGTGAATCCTCTGTCCTGTTTTGTCTTCCCTGTCCAGCTGTGGAGGGCAGTGATGGAGAGGCTTTGTGGGTGAATGCGGCCAGGGTCACCCCACTACAGCTGGGCACAGAGGAATAACGTTAATTTAATGTTTTTGTCCTACCTAAGAACAAGGTGCCCATTCCACCCAGCCACTCTTGTCATGGGGACCCTGTGGGTGTCGTGGGGCTGATAACGGTGCTCCCTCTGCCTACACAGTCTGGAGGAAGAGCTCGTTGTTATTCACATGATAAAAGAATTTTAAACATCTCTTGTCAGCTCGCTGTTTTTTGACTTCCGTGGCATCATTATCATCTCCAGTAGACTCTTCTTAAACCGCCTCCCCCCAAAAAAAAAAAAAAAAAAAAAAAAGACATCTGTGTACATTTTCAGAAATGCTGAGAACTCGGAATCTGTTCTCACCTTCAGGGACCTTGACGAATGGTTTGTCATAAAATCAGTGGGTTGAATATGCACAACCTGGCGATGGGCTGTTGATGAACCCATTACCGGGGCTTGGAGTAACTCTTAATTTGGGGGAAGCTGCCACTCCGCACTGTCAGGTTACACTTACGTGGAGCAGATGTGCTGCACGTTGATTTATTCATGTGCCCAGAGTGGAACATCTTTCTAAATAAAAGTGAAATGTAATTTTAGCCCAAGGTCATTATTAGTATTCCTTATTTTGTGCTTGTTATAAAAAGCCCATCAACTGCATCTCAGTGATCCCAAAACCTGCTTTGGGATTGTCTAACCTAGGCCACACCTTAAATTTCTTTGCCTTATTCCAAGTGTTAAATTTCTAATTTTCTTTTTCTTCTGTTGCATGAGATGAAGCATTTTTTTTAGGGTTCATAGCACAGTCATCCATCCCTTTACAAGCGATTTTAATATTCTGACTGGATATCCCTTTTTTCCCCTGGCTTGTGAGATTAATTGGCACCTTGGTGGATTTTTGTTGTCATGTCCCTCAAAGGATTTCTGTAAACTCTCAGTGCAACCTGAAGTTTGGACTGAGCAAACTTAAACCCAGGCATCTCCCTCCTCCTCTGGGATGAGGAGTTAGGGGTAGAGTTAGGGTTAGGGTCAAGGTCAGGGTCAGGGTTAGGCTTAAGGGCTGGGCTAGGTTTAGTATTAGGGCTGTGCCTATGATGAGGTCTGGGGTTAGGGTTAGGGTTGTGTTTAGTGTTATGTTAATACTGGTTTTAGGATTAGATCAAGAGTTCCGGTTAGCTTTAGGGTTTTCTTAGGGGCAATATCTGGGTTACAGTGAGGTGAGAGCTTTCCGTACGTGTATTCAGTTTGTTCACTGTCCGTGTAGGACTTTCAGCAACTCAAATCCGTACAAAGGCATCTCTTTCCTATTGATCATTGGGATCAATTTTCACATGAAGCCAGGATTCCTGAATTTTTGTTTTATCTTTTTACCTTTAGGTGAGTCTTTCCTAGGTCTCCCCCAGCCTGGTCTCTTCCACAAGCTGCTGCCTCACATTTACAGCTTTTTCTGTTCCTTTTCAGTGTTTGGGATCAGCCCCTTTTCATCTCAAGAAACCTTTGGCAGAGGGCTTGAAACTTCCATTTACCCTGTAGAGTTCTGGCTGCCTTGGAATAAGGGGAGGGACACCTTTCCCTTCCCCTCAGCCGTGCTGGGACCTTTCCTGCAGCCCAGCAGGACACAATTCCAGTTACTCTCTCTGAGTATTTGAGGTCCCAGCCGTGGTTCTTCTTTTTCTTCTCTCAGCTTTTGCTCTGGCACCTCGTTTTCCCTTCCTGGGCGAACTTTTCCTCCCCAGCCGTATCCTGGTTGCTCCATGCAGCCTCTCCAGTGGAGCAGCCCTTGGACAATCATTCCCATCCAGGCCCTTGACTGATGATGGAAAGGGAATGGCCAGGACAGGATGACATTCCTTACTCCTTTAGGGATGAGGGATGGTGGGAAAGAGCAAATCCATGGCTGCAGTGGGCAGAGAACAAATGTGGGGGTGGAGGAGCCATACCTGGAAAAATGTTTCCCAAAACAGGTGATGCTGCTGGGAATATGGCAAAGAAAAGCTGATGGCTGAGCTGGGACCTCAGGGGATGATCCATGTGGCCTCCTGGGCATGGAGAAGGGTCAGCAGCAGGTCCCTGCCAGAGCCGGGCAGGGCAAGGCATCCCCCTTGTTGCCTGGAAGCAGAGCCTGTCAGGAAGTTGTGGAGTTATTATTTAATAAACCATTAAAACATCTTCTTATCTGGGCTCGGGGTAAAGATTTCCTATCTCAATGCAAATGAATGCCAAACAACCCCAAAATGTTATTTTAGCGCATTTTAAACAACATTCCCCAGACAGCCCTGCAGATGTGCCAGAATGGGGTCCTGTGACCTCGCTCAGAGCTTTCCAGATGCTGCCTTGAGCTCTGGATTAATCATTTCCCTTTCCCCCCCTAATTTAACTCGATTTTCCTGCTTCTGTTCAATGCAACTGTAGCATCCAGGAGCGGGACTCGATCCGTGCGGGCCCCTTCAGTTCAGGATATCCCATGAATCTGGGATTCCATAAATGGGTGCTCACACCTGACTCTTCCCCTGCAAGCTCAGCTGCCCCAGAATTCCTTCGGAGACCCTCTGGCATTCAATAATATTTAGCAACGGATCGTGTAGAAGGTGTTTAATGATTAATGGTATTTGGAAAAATATCATATACCCCGAGAAGTTTTACACTCTCTCTATTCCCATGCCAGCAAGTGAAGATTTGCAGAGTGAGGTAATTTTATTAAACCAACTGATAAAACCGGGAAAAAAAAGAAGAGAAATGCTTTGGAAATTCAACATCTTCTTTGAGTCTTAACCAGAAACGGCACATTTCTTGCCAAGTTCTGGCTGAAAATAGCTGTGTTGAGTTTCACTTAATTTCTTAAATCAGTTTGGAATCAAAGGATGGTTGGTGAGAATGTGGGGTGTGATAATTGTTGTGGAGGAAAAGATGTTGCTGGAGCGAGGAGCAAATAGTGGGGTCTCTGAATCAGCTCCATGATGACCTCGGGGATCCATTGCTCCTCAGCAGCTCTAGCCCAGATTTCCTTTCCTTTCCATCCCTAGGGAATTTTCCGTGCTCTGAAAGGAGCATTTCTGCTGCACCTATCCTGGGCTCCAGAAGATTTTTCTGGAGCTCAGAGGAGCTCTGGGAGTGCTACAAGATGCTCCACTGCCTGCGAATCCACAAGCTCCCTTTCCACACATTAATTATAGGCTTTGCTGAAGAAAATCAAAGGAGAGACAGAAGCAGATGGGAAGAGATATTTAGACATTTTAACGATCTCTTCCTGGGCCTAATGGAAGAGGGTTAAATGTTGAATTCCATAACTCTTCAAAACCTTTGGGTAAGCACTGACCGGGGCAGTTCCAAGTTGCTGCATTATCTGTGAAATTGTCCAGTCCCTGCTGGAGAACCCTGATTTTGTCGGAGTTGGAAATTCCCAGGGCGATGCTCCTTTGGCAGTCTGCAGGTGGCTGGAACGCCTCTGGATGATGACACCCTGTGACCAGGCGGGTTTTTATCTGTGGGATCCACACGGATCTCAGTCACCCCAGACGGATATGAGGGTACAGATGGGCAGTGGATCACCAAGTCTGATTAATAAAGCAAGTGCAATTTACAGCTGTTAAAAATTAACAGCGCCATGCTCGGGTTGTCCTGGAAATTCCCAGTGTGTTCCTGCTGTCTGAGGAACGTTTGAACCTCTGTTTGCTTGTGGGACTGTTTGAAGTTTGGGGCCGGGGTGTGATGGAGTTTTCTTTGCTGTGGCAGCCCCTGAGCTCACAAACTCCCAGCCTGGGATATCTTGGATCAAAACTCTTTGCCTTAAATAAACTCCACTTCCATCAGCCTTTCTGTTTCCCTTGTGCTCTTTATAAACATGGAAACATCTCCCAAAATCCTCGGTGTGCTCTGCCATGGTCACCACATTTTTAGCCCATGGACCTTAGATACATGGGTTTATATTCCCTGTTTGGGAAACAGGGAAGGGGTCAGTCAAATGGACACCAAACCAAGGATGTCCTGGGAATGCAGAGTCATCCCTGGGGAATGCCCTGGCTTAGCAGGACCTGTCTTGAACTTGCTGGATCAGGCATCTTTTCATCACCTTTCCTTGCCTGAAGCAGGAGGTGGGAAGTGAGGCATCATCTGTCCTACAGGAAGGTGGTTTTGGGCGTCACAGAGCTGATGAAGGCCCAGGAAAAGAGGTGTCAATGGATGTCCTTCGCATGGAATCATCAAATGCTTCGGGTTGGAAGGGACCTTAAAGATCAGCAGGTGGGGTTTGCTCACTGCTGCATTTGCCAGAAAGGCAGAAGCAAGAAAGGATTTGTGTCTGGAAGTGTCCAAGGCCAGGTTGGACGGGGCTTGGAGCCACCTGGGACAGTGGAAGGTGTCCCTGCCCATGGCAAGGGGTGGAACAGGATGAGCTTTAAGGTCCTTTCCGACCCAAAGCACCCTATAATGAATTCTGTGGTGTGATTCTACAGCATGAGTGTGAATTTCCATCTCAGCAACAGATTTCTCAAAGTGCCTGAGGAAGGACTGAAGGAACTGTCTAGGAACAAACACTTACTTCTGTTTAATATCTTTGCAAACCTTCCTCCTCATCGGGGCAGGCTGGGAGATGCCAGGCTGGGAACCTGGAGATGAGAGCCCAAATAACCACTGTGATTTCAGTCCTGATTGATTCAAATGTGAGAAATCCACTCATTTGTAAGAAATTCACTCATTTTCTTAAAGAAGTCCTGGCAGTCATTACGTCAGTGATGGCCACGCTGTTACCACAGGGTGAAGGAAACACAGAATATTTCCAGCGTATTCTGCCTCCTTGTCTTGCTGAATGGCTCACGCATTTGGACCGGGCTTGAGGCACAGATGAGCATGAATTTTGGAAAAGTGACGTAGGCTAACAAACTCCGTGAGCCCAAGAAGCAAAAAATTATTTAAGTGTAGAACCCCTTGGAAGAGAGACTGGGAAGCTCTTTGCCCGTTTTGTTGTTGCTGTTTCAGCAGTTTTATTTATTTATTTATTTATTTATTTATGTTAAGAAAGGGTCAGGAATGGACATTCAAATTCCCTTCTGTAACTTCGGGTTCACTGATGTAAAACTCCACCTCTCCCAGGAGATGGCAGAAGAGCCCCGATGATGGCCAAGGACAGTCACTGCTGGCTGACGGATGTTGAAGCACTGGGAAAAATCTGTTGCGCTCCGATCCAAAGGATCAAAACCTTACAGATTTACAGCCGAGGCCTTTCCTGCTGTCTGTAAATTCTCCTGCTCTGCACACAGCGATGTGTCAGGGCTGGGTTTCGTGTCACACGTCCCTGTGGCTGAAGCAAAGGGAAAAATCATCTGGGAGCAGGGGAGGGTGGAAAGGGCTGCACTGTCTGTCAGGAAGATGTTGGGCCAGGAGTGATGGGTTGACAGTGTCAGGTTTGGGGTTAGGACTGGGACTGAAGGACTGAATTCCTCAAAATGAGATCACCACGATCCCATTTTACAAGCCAGTGGGTGGGAGAGGATGGAAACTGGGGCTGAGGGAGCCACAAAGCTCCTGCACCTGGCTGTGTGTGGAGTGGGGCTGTGCAAGGGGGAGCGGGGATTTTGGGCAGCAGCACTGGCACAGAGTGTGTTGGGCTGGCTGGGAGCGACTGGAGCTGCTCCAGCTCAGGACTGGCACCTGGAATGTGATGTGGAGAGGCTGCCTGGTCATGGAGCCCCAGACTGGTTTGGTTTGGAAGGACCTTAGAGCTCATCCTGTTCCACCCCCTGCCATGGGCAGGGACACCTTCCACTGTCCCAGGCTGCTCCAAGCCCTGTCCAGCCTGGCCTTGGGCACTTCCAGGGATCCAGGGGCAGCCACAGCTTCTCTGGGCACCCTGTGCCAGGGCCTCACCTCCCTCACAGGGCAGGATTTCTTACCAATATCTCCTTCCTGCCCAGTTTCCCTCCTAATCCTGCCCTCTTTCAGCCACCAAGGAGCTGTGGCTCAGCCCCTGGAGCTGCGGGGGGACCAGATGTGACATGGCCAACAACCCAAAGGGGTTTTAGATGGCCAACACCAAGGGCAGGGGCATCCCCCTTTTCTGGGGAGCTTTTCTGCTGCAAGAGACTGGTTCAACCCCTTCTGCATCCTCAGCCAGCTGTCCCTTCTCCTGCTCACACACACTCAGCAACTTCGAGGCTGTTTTCCAGCAAGTTGCTCTTGATCTACCAGCCTGAACAGTCTTTAGCTCCATGAATATTTAACCACTTCATAGAAAGCTGAATATCTTTAAGAGGCAGGGGAGGAAAAGCCTCGTGGCAAGAGATCTTAGATCCGCTGTTCAAGGGATTTCGTGCCGGGGAGCAAAGACTGAATCTGAACAACTTAATTGTCTTTTTTCACTTTCCAAAGTAGGTTCAGACTGGTATTATGGATTTTACAGATATTTCAGATCTCCCCAACAAAAATAAGGAACATGAATACCAAGGGTGTGTTTTAGACAAGCGCAGAGTTCCTTGCGCACCTTAACCCTGCCCTCCAATGAGGCTGAGATGGAGGAAGAGCCAGCCCAACCTTCCTTACCCCAAACTATAAAATCTCCCCTCACAAAAGTTGCTCTGTGGTTTCTTTGTTAAAAAAGTCGAGGTTTAACCGCGTTATTTAATGTGCCGCGTAATTTTTTTTTTAAAGTGTTTTTTTTTTTTTTTTTTTTTTCCTTTGGGTTTTTTCCCCACNAAGTTGCTCTGTGGTTTCTTTGTTAAAAAAGTCGAGGTTTAACCCGGTTATTTAATGTGCCGCGTAATTTTTTTTTTAAAGTGTTTTTTTTTTTTTTTTGTTTTATCCCTGAGGTCTTTTCCCACCTTACTCTGCTTGGAGTCTAAATTTAATGAATTCAAGAGTTTTCCAGAACATCAGAGGCAAAAGGCCCATACTGAATGATACAAAAATCTTCTTTTCTTTCAAGGTATCTAACCAGCTGCCCTTTCATTTTAACAAAGACCTTCCATCTCGTTTGTCATAGAGAAGTATAACACCATTGCAAATAAAGATCATGTGTGGAAAAAAATCTCACTTGCCAGATCAAGAATCTAAACTATGTAACTGTTTCCAAGATTACCGTGGAAACCAAATTACTACTAAAAAGGACATTAATCTGTCTCTGACCCTGAAATGCTGTAGTGAAGGATTTTTGTTGTTACCCATTAGCTCTGCTGAGGAATTTCTTCGAGCATTTAGGAATTCAACATTAATTGCCTGTGAGGGTGAATAAGCCATGAAGTTACCTCTGCAAACCCGCTCCCAGATCAAAGCAACACCCAAAACTAAGAGAAGAAAGAGATTTTTG
This sequence comes from Dasyornis broadbenti, assembly GCA_013397935.1. Taxonomy (NCBI): domain Eukaryota; kingdom Metazoa; phylum Chordata; class Aves; order Passeriformes; family Dasyornithidae; genus Dasyornis; species Dasyornis broadbenti. The sequence continues at coordinate 22,897 of VZRN01005531.1, forward strand.
GTGTTTTCAAGCTGCAATTTGCATGATTCAGGTGCAATCGAGTGTGGCTTTTGCATGGGAGTATTTCTGCTGGAACATGATTGGCATTCACATGCACCGTGTCCAGAATTTAGCAACGACTGGATCGATCTCTGCTGAAAATGTTCTTAAGTTTAAAGACATTTAAAATAAACTTGTGTTCATCTGGCCCAGCCTCCCCACTGAGAAGCGATCAACCTAAGAGCTCAACGAAGAGCATCTTTGAGTGGGGAGCAAGGACAACTGAAATATAAACTGCTTAATACACAAAACCCAATAGTTTTCTTCTAAACGTGAAAAACTCCTTTCTGTATGTACTTACAGATGCTTTAAAACATGTTTTGATTAATTTTTGCTATTTTTTTCCTGGCTGCTGTCCCAGTTAGGGGAGACTTTCACTGGAAACAGCTCAGTGGGGAGCAGAAAGGGGTGTTCAGACACCAGAATCGCGGTATTCTGTCGTGTTTTCCCCCTGCAAGCCCAGCTCTGTCCCTTTCCACCACTGGTCACTTGGGTTTTCTGCTTAGAAAAACACATTTCTAGATTGAATTTGGAGGTTTTTTTTTTTTTTTTAGTTTTAGGTTAAAACTCTTCCCATTTTCTTGGAGTAAGAGGTCAAAGCTGTGCGTCCCGGGATGCTCTGAGGCTCCATGTAGTTCTGGAGTGGAGGAGTGTCCTCCCTTCAGGAGGAGACCAAATGTGCACTTGGAGGAGCCCGGGCTCAGCTGATGGTGTTGTGGAAGGGGAATATGTAGAACAAAGGTCAGGAAAAAGGTCGGGCAGCGCAATTGGCAGCTGGAATGGCAGGAATTGATTCTCTTTTTGGCAGGAATCGGTCTCTGCTGGAGCTGGGGTCAACGGCCTTCTCCCCCTAGCAGGAATCTGGGATACAACCAGCCTGGGCTCACAGGGAAACACCTGGACGAGCAGCTCGTTAATCTCACTGTGTTAAAACCCCCTCATTTTGTCATAATGCAGAATCCTTAATTCCAATGTCACTTTTTTTTCTCTCTCTCTTCTTATTTTTTTTTTTTTGTGGGTTTTTTGGTTTTTTTTTGGTTTTTTTTTTTTTTTTTTGGTTTTGTTTTTGTTCTTTTTCTTGTTCTTGTTTTTTGTTTTTTTTGGGAAATGACTAAAGATAGTTGTCCTAATTCTCCTGGAATTAGTTACTGTGAAACACCCATGGAGTGAAAATTGTTCCTGGTGTCCATGTGTCTGTGTGTGCGTGCACACCAGGTTGGCCGTGGTGGTCCCACTCTGGATATAAACTGTTCTTCAAGCGATCCCAATCCCGGGAAATTTACACTTATCATCGCCACTACCATGAAAGTGACTTTCAGGAATTTCATACTTGATTTGAGGGAGTAAATCAATTTATATTTGGGGATTTGAAACACAAACACACCTGTATAAACACGCACCGTGTGGTTCACTGGATGGTTTTGGTTACCCATTGATTATTCATTGGTTATTGAAAGAATTATTATTTTTATTAGGCAGCTCTCAAATTAATGAAAAAACGGCACAAAGATTGTGAGCCTGCTCTTGTACCGTACACGTGAGAACAATTACAGGTGTTTGACATGGCTGGAGTGGATCAGCAGGGAGATTTTGATGTGAAAATTCTTAAACTGTCCAGGACAAAATGAGATCCAACCCCCTGTGCAGTGCAGTGCAACTGAAAATGGGGTAAGAAAAAATAATTTCAGCTTCCTGAAACAGCAGAGAGGAGCTCCAGACTCTCTTTGTGGGCAGACAACTGAAAGCAAAATTATTTGTTCTACCTGTCCCACAAATGTTGAAAATTACTTTGTTAAAGCGAAAAACTAATCTATATTTAATTTTCAGTGGGACCACTTAAAATTAAACGGTGTTGAAAACAAGACATTTTGTTCTTGCTCTGTCTTTGGGAAAATGAGATTTTTAGCTCCACTGTGGATTTTTCATTATTTCACATCAAAATCTTGCAAAACACAAACAGTGCCTCCTCACGCCCTTGTGGGATTACGTGTCTGCTTTTCAGCCGGCCTTTGCCGAGGGTGTCCTGGCACCTGCTGGAATCAAAACAAATGAACGGAAACCTTTCTGCAGTCTGCGGTCACTTCTCATCGAGGAAAGGGAACGTCAAGAAAACATTTCCAGGCGTATCCTGCAAGAGCTCTGGAATAACGACCCCACCAAAGTCGAACAGCAGCTGAGCCCTGCCATGGTCTGGAGAATGGAATCCTCATGGATCTCACTCATCTTCTTCATTAGTCAGTAAACGTCAGTGAAGACCTTGCCCTCCATGTTTCCAGCCTAAACGGAATCATGGAATTGTTGAGGTTGGAACAGACCTCCAAGATCATCAAGTCCTATCGTTAACTCAGCAATACCAGGTCCACCCTTAACCAACGTCCCCAAGTGCCTCACCCGCATGGTTTTTGAACACTTTCAGGGGTGGTGACTCCAAAACTGCCCTGGGCAGCCTGTCCCAGTGCCTGACCACCTCCACAGGGAAGAAATTTTCCCAATATCCAACCTAAGCCTCCCCTGCTGCAACTTGAGGCCATTTCCTCTCATCCTGTCCCTGTTCCCTGGGAGCAGAGCCCGACCCCACCCTGGCTGCCCCCTCCTGTCGGGAGCTGTGCAGAGCCAGAAGGTTCCCCCTGAGCCTCCTTTTCTGCAGTCTGAGCCCTTTCCAAGCTCCCTCAGCTGCTCCTGGTGCTCCAGACCCTTCCCCAGCTCTGTTCCCTCCTCTGGACATGCTCCATGTCCTTCTTGTCCTGAGGAGCCCAGACTTGCTCCAGGGTTCAAGGTGCAGCCACATCCCAGCTCTCTGGGGCAAAGCTGCCGAACCTCAGCTGCTGCTCCCTTCCAGAGCTGTTCCCCCTCTCCAGACCTCCACGTTCCCTGGGAGCCTCCAGCCAGCCATTCCTGGAGCACGAGGACATGGAGAAGTGAGATGGTGACTCTGCATCACTGCCCAGCACACCCTGACTCCAGATCTGGGTCTCTGCGTTGTAGCAGAGGATCCCCACGTGGGGAATCCCAGAGGACACAGCCTTAAGCTGCACCAGGGGAGGTTGAGGCCGGACGTTAGGAAGAAATTCTTCACAGAAAGAGTGAGTGGGCATTGGAAGGGGCTGCCCAGGGAGGCGGTGGAGTCACTGTCCCTGAAGGTGTTTAAGAAAAGAGTGGAGGTGGCACCGAGTGCCATGGTCTGGGTGACAGGGCGGTGTTGGGTCATCGGTTGGACAAGATGATCTCAGAGGTCTTTTCCAACCTAATTGATTCTGGGATTCTGGGATTCTGGGGTGCTGGGATTCTGGGATGTTGGGGTGCTGAGATTCTGGAATGCTCTGGTCACTGGTTCAGCCCTCACACAGACCAGCTCCTCTTCGGCCTCACTGCTGGGGGCAGGGGGTGAATTGAGGAATTCTGGGTCACCTTTTTCCGAAGGTGAACAGAATATTGGATCCAACTGTCTGAGCATCTTCCAGAGGGCAGAATCTGGCACTCATTGCTTGGCCCCACTTGTGAACATCTGTGGGTCACTCATGATGGGTCTGCAAATGAAATATGTGGAAAATCAACCGGCACCATTGGCTTGTTTTAGCACAGATAGCTTTCACTGCAAAATGAAGATGATTTTTGGGTTTTGGGTTTGTCTTCCCCACCTTCCTCTCTCCCCCTCCTCCAGGTGATGGCCATTGCCAATTCTGTTACTCCTAATGGAGGTTTATTCCAAAATAACTCATCAGTGCTCACTGCTGACCACACCTTCCGTGTCTTCCTCTTGGCAAGACCACCCAGGCTGGGAATGACAAACCCAGGACCTGCTCATCAGCAAGGCTGGGGTTTTATTTTTCTATTAAACTTCCAGACTGAGATTTCACCTGTGCTTCTGTCTACTGAGATAATGAATATCATTACACTTCCTCACCAGGTCCCTGAGATGACCTCCTGAAAGACAAAGACCTTGTATGAAAAAAAAAAATTTAAAAAGGCCAACAAATATTGGAGATTTAACTGTTTTGCTTCTTTTTATTTCAGTACAGGTAGAAAATCGAAGGAAAATTGGGAAGAGCATCCCAGGGAGCCTTGGCTCAGGCCTGTGATGGGGCTTGCAGAAAATTGTTCCAGATGACAACATTATTATTTACATCTCTGTGGTGGAGTCGTTTAAACATGGGGCTATTACAGAGTAGAAAGAGGGGACAGAAAGGGCTTTTTTTTTTTTTTTTTTTTT